>BGNK01002917.1:831-44101 GCA_003297005.1 Symbiodinium sp. clade A Y106
TATATATATATATATATATTCATACATATATATACATATAATACATATATACACATTTTTTAACAAGACTTTTTTGGCTCACAGATCGACCCCTCGATCTACACAAACACGAAGTTGTTTCGAATCGCTGATGATTTGCAATCAGAACCCTTCTAGGCTTTGCAGTGGATATATGAGCATGACCCAGACTCATGACCTCGGGTTTAGGGTACGGGGCTACNCACAAACACGAAGTTGTTTCGAATCGCTGATGATTTGCAATCAGAACCCTTCTAGGCTTTGCAGTGGATATATGAGCATGACCCAGACTCATGACCTCGGGTTTAGGGTACGGGGCTACGTTGGTATAGCGGAGCCCCCAGTCGGGTGCTATATGCGGTTGCAGGATTTTCTGTGATACATGTAGCGGAATAAACTCAGACAGAATGTTTCATCAAGAATGTTCACAGTATATATACACATGGCCAGCAGGAGTTTTTGTCTTGAAACCGCATGTAGTTGGTCAGTATAATGATCTGCAGTCGAAGTTTCTNAGAATGTTTCATCAAGAATGTTCACAGTATATATACACATGGCCAGCAGGAGTTTTTGTCTTGAAACCGCATGTAGTTGGTCAGTATAATGATCTGCAGTCGAAGTTTCTATAGTATGTACGACAGCTACTGGAAAATACTAGGCGATGATCGCGCCTGCATGAAAATTTTCAGTCCAGAAAGACAAAGTAAAAATGCATCAAATAAGATACGTTTAGGCTGATTGACTCTTATTTCGACGTTGATTCTTATTTAAGATGCGAACAGCCCGTNCAAAGTAAAAATGCATCAAATAAGATACGTTTAGGCTGATTGACTCTTATTTCGACGTTGATTCTTATTTAAGATGCGAACAGCCCGTGCTGGTAAGCGGACACACTGTCCACTACGATCCCGAGAAGAACTTGATGGAACTCGATCCGCACAAGTTTGCAATTTCTCTGTCGCTTTCACTGGTGAACCAAGTGGGGGGTGCCTATCATGCAACAAGCTGCAGGAACTTACGTTCGATCGTGGAGCGTGGGATCCTTCCGGGAACCAGCATCCAAGACGATCGGTATGCGAGGTACGACACAGGAAGACTTCACAGCTACTACGGTGTCTTCGCTCCGTGGGATCAGAAAGAGATCTGGTTTTGCATACCGAAAGACAACGATCGAAGAGGTTTCGAACTTATCGAAAAGATCATGGACGAACGTCTTGAGGATGAAATGGTGCTTGAGTACCAGGCCTCGCCTATACTCCGTGAATTCCGCAAGATGAAGACACCAGCTCGCTTGATGCAATTGCTGTGTGATATGCCATCGGGACCTCACAACGCCGAGAAAGAGAAGCTGCTTAGCAACCTTGCAACAGCTGTGGATTATCATGCTGAAGATGCTCGTCGCCTTCACTACATGAAGGAGGCAGTGATCTTCATGATCAAGCACACTCATCCTGGCGATTTGGTCATTGACAACGCTGGCAGCCAAGTCCGCATGCGATTGTGCCCAGCTTGCTACCATCTTACCCCGTCTTGCCTTTCCAGATGCACTACATGGTGGTCATTGTTCATCGCACGTGGAAAGTTCCGAAGAACTGAAACGGTGAGAGAAGAATCACCAACAGACGTCCCGAACGTCAACATTGCACAATCAATGGAGGCCGCGGCGGCGGCAGTACTAACTGCGGAACCGGAAGAAGACGATCGCCTGGATGCCATGACCGTTGCTGAACCTGAGATGGAGGTTGATGTTCAAGGCTCCGATCCGGAACCTGAACACGCCGACGACATTCCTTACATCGAGGAGTATCCGGAGGAGATCAATGACAATTCCAATGAGGAACGTCAAGCTGTTCTACTACCTGGATGATGGACCCGAAGTTGCAAATTGCTCGTGCAGCAATGCAGCCGGTCCTACACCTCGACAGTCGCGTGGGAAATTGCGTCGACGCAAACCGTGCAGCTTTCTCCTATGCAGCTTACTATGTGTGTCGAACCATCTACAAGATGTGCGAAATTGCGTCGACGCAAACCGTGCAGCTTTCTCCTATGCAGCTTACTATGTGTGTCGAACCATCTACAAGATGTGGCCCAGTACCATCAAATGGATGACTATGCCTTATGAACTGATGCAAGAACGTTTCAGAACTGGCTCACGTTATGACGCAATGGGAAATTGGCCCGGACCTTTGTGCACAACCGATCCTGAAACCAATGTCAGCAGGGACATCACGGATGAAGAGATCCGAACAAGCAACGCCCATGCAGGTGGCGACCTAGAAGATCCAGACAGACACTGGCTAATCAGGAAGTTTCGCGCAAACCAGGTTCTATCTTCGCTCACTCGCGGCGCCGACCAATTGGGTTATGGCCGCCAAGCTTTCAATCCTAAGACATACCTCGACGCGAAGGAGATGCACTTCTGCTGCCTTGGACTCTTGAACGAGATCATCCCGAAAGTCACAGGATACACAATGTATTCCCTTATTCGCCCAGCCTCGAACCGTGCAACGGCCTACCTGTACATCGATCCAGTGGGATGTGTCCTGGTGCAAAGCATGAAGGAAACAACCGCCCTTCACCTTGGGTTCTTGATCGATCACGACATCCAGGTTCCGGCCAAGTTCGTCGAGAAGATAAGCAAACGCAAGATTGATGCTGAGGTGAATCCGCAGCACCATACCAAGCGGCAAGCTCTTCACCACTTCACGCCTGGAGAATTTCTGGGTGAGGGACAGCAATCAATCATGAACACGGCCCTCACGCAAGAAGAACGTGATCGCGTCACACGTCCAGTCCATCCGGAAGCGGCGCCTTCGTCAAGCCATGACGACCGCAACCGTACCCCTCGCAATGTCAACAATTGGATGGACAAAGGAAAGGGGAAGGGCAAGTTCAAGGGCAAGAATGATGACGAGCAAGCCCGTGAACGTGAACGTTGGCGACGATGGGATCGTGACAATCGGTGGTGAGCTCGATGGATGCGACCTTCGGTCAATCCTCGTGGCAACATCCACACGACATTTTTTTCATGTGGCATTGACTACTTGCGAGTGATCTTCACCCTTGGCCTTCCTCTCCGGTGACTTTTCGTCATTGCAATTTCAGTTGATCGTAGCCAAGGTAGTGACGTGTCACACATCTTTCTCACAACATTTCTAATTGGGATCGAAGCTCTTACCAAAATACACCAAAGTTGCCGCGGAACTCTTTCTTTCTTTCTNTCAGTTGATCGTAGCCAAGGTAGTGACGTGTCACACATCTTTCTCACAACATTTCTAATTGGGATCGAAGCTCTTACCAAAATACACCAAAGTTGCCGCGGAACTCTTTCTTTCTTTCTTTCTTTCTGATCGCGACTTTCCTATGTGAGTAGTGCCTAAGGCGCAACTCATGGGGGGTGCGAACGGACGTCGATGCCTTGTCCAATCTGAGGTATCGCTATCTGAGTTGTGATACCCAATGTCATGAGCAATCATGTACATAGAGCAAGGCACCGCTTCGCGGACCTTGACTCAAACCTGTAACCGAAACAAGGAACCGCCTTGCGGCCCTTGGTTCAAGTACACTATGCTNTACCCAATGTCATGAGCAATCATGTACATAGAGCAAGGCACCGCTTCGCGGACCTTGACTCAAACCTGTAACCGAAACAAGGAACCGCCTTGCGGCCCTTGGTTCAAGTACACTATGCTCCGCATACAACGCAACTTTGGCTCAAGCCTATGACTCGTAAGCACCCAGCAACTAGCAAAGCTAGCATTGGTGCGATACCCAAACGGCAAGAGCGATCCCGGCGCACAGACATATTGGNTCCGCATACAACGCAACTTTGGCTCAAGCCTATGACTCGTAAGCACCCAGCAACTAGCAAAGCTAGCATTGGTGCGATACCCAAACGGCAAGAGCGATCCCGGCGCACAGACATATTGGAACAAGCTTATACGAAGGCTTCTGATCATGGCCATTGTGTTCCTTTTCCCATTTATGGCGACGGTGCTGAGTTCACAAGCAGCTCATTTGCAAGCAAGGTTCGTGCTAGTGTGTAGCNTCCGCATACAACGCAACTTTGGCTCAAGCCTATGACTCGTAAGCACCCAGCAACTAGCAAAGCTAGCATTGGTGCGATACCCAAACGGCAAGAGCGATCCCGGCGCACAGACATATTGGTTCTGCTCGTGTTGCGAGAAAAGTAAGTCCGATATTGCCTGCGTGAGGGACTGCCTGCAGTGTGTCATCTGTGCGTGGGAGTGTATCACAACGTACGACAAGGGCAACCACACAAATCAACTTAAGCTCGGGCTCGGGTGAGGCGAGCAATTACAAGGTCGAGATATACGGTATCATCGATACCAAACCCTCACGCAGATTTTAGGGTTTGGGGTTCAGGGTTTTAAGCGAGTCGGCAGCGCTCCGCTGCTAGCGCTTTAAAGGTGATTGAAAAAATCCTGCTTGAAAATTTATCTTGAGTTTGTAAGTTTTCTAGTGCCACCTCGAGCTTTGAAAACTTCTTCTTGCACTGGCCTTCGTGACCTGGTGATAACTGCCTGTGCCGGTGGCAATCACTGCTCAAGGCAGAAGTCATGTGTCACAGGCATGCTTGCATTCAGCTCTGTGCATTGTGCCCTAACAGTTGCATCAGCTATGCACATTCTTGGCATTACATGTTCGAGAAAATTTTTGAAAGGTAGGTCGTGCACGCGGGCCTTGCGGCCTCGCAGATGTCTTCGTCCGAGTCGGTGGCAGCCACCGAGGACAGTGTGCCGTCTCCGGGGGCCCTAGTGCATCCGCGAGACTTTCATTTGGAGTTTCTCTACACTCGGCTTGCCTGTTCGGAGCCCTTTCACAATTGCATTATCATTCGGCCTCAGGTTTCATTCTTTGAGTCCCTTTTGGGGTCTACTTTCTGCAACTGCCACCTTTTGCTTTATTCCGAACAGCGGCTGTGGGTTTGCCTCACGCGCCTGAGCCGAGAGACTCACCGCTGCCTGTCGTCCTCCTTGCGCTTGACAGCATAGCTTTCAAACATGCGGGCCCGTCCTGAGCCTCCCAGGTCCTCGGCTGCCGCTGCTGCGGCGTCTTCCGCCGGGCCCGTAACGCCTGTGGTTAACGGGGGGTCTAGTTTTGCCTCTGTTGGGGTTAGGGATGCTAGTCCTTCGGCTGTCGGGGTTAGGGATGCTAGTCCTTCGGAATTGCCAGGGTCCTTGCACGAAGATTACATCGCGAGCCCGAGTCTTGTGCTTTGAGCACTCGCCCTGTGCCAGTGCAGCTTCCCCAGGTGCAAAGGACTTGCTTTTTAATAGGTGGGCTCAACCCACGCCTGAGCCAAACCCTTGGGATGCCTTGAGTGTCTCTTCGATTGAGGCGGCCGGTGGGTCACCTCAGTTCGGGGAGCCTTCGGATGCCGCTACTGAAGCTGCAGGTGTGGAGATGCCGAGTGAATTGAGCGATTGGCAGTGTGTGCAAGCCAGTGAGCAAGCTCCGTCCCCTCCTGTTAGTGCTGCATCTGTACCGCAGACAGCTGGGCAGCCGGCCTCGGTGGGCCGAGTGGTCCAACAAGCTGTTAGGTTTTCTGATGACCCAGCTAATGCTATGATGCTGGCCTGAAACTCCACTCATGAAGCTTTTGTTTTCCGACGACGACCCGACCACTCAAGGCAGTTTGCCTGCACCATCCTTTGCCCTAAAGGAGACTCCGCCTTCCCTTCCGGCGTTGGGGTGGGGTCTGGGTCTAAAGGTAGGTCCGTGGGGGAACTTCTTGAAGGAAATATTTGTGAGCATGCCGTCAGAAAATTCAAAGATGAGGATGACTTGGACAAGGAGGAGAAAATCTTACACCGTGCAGCGGCCAGGTGGGCCCTCATCGTTTTCCGCTACGCAAGGGAAGTGGGGTGGGCCCCCACTTCCGAGGAGGAAATCATCGCCTGCTTCGGAACTCGTTCGGTGCGTACTGTTATGAAGAGGGCAAACACCTTCTCAGCTTTTCTGCGCTGGTTGGATGTGGTGTCGAGTGCTAATCCTTCAGCCTTCTGCGATGCTGCTTACTGGAAGTACCTCAAGTTTCTGGAGTCTTCGGGGGCAGCGGCGTCGAGCGCCGCCTCATTCCTAGCGAGCGTGAGATTTTGCAAATTCGTCATGGGCCTCACGGGGACAGAAGAACCCAGTCGTCGTTGCGTAGGGTTGGCCGAGAAGTTGGCTGCTCAAGCCGGTGTGGTGAGGCAGGCCGAGGCACTCACTGTGGAGCAGCTACTCATCATACACGACACCCTGCATGACCCGGCTACGAGCAGGTGGGACAAGGCCTTCAGTGCTTATGCGCTGGTCGCCCTTTACGGGCGGGCCAGGCGCAGCGATCTGAAACGTGTTGAGCGGGTCGAATGGGATCTGCCCATGAGTGCCGAGGGCAATGAGGCAGGCAGGCAGGGATACATTATATTTTATACGCGCCACCATAAACCGTGCGACAGCAAAGAAAGCGCGCCTCCTTCCCATAATTATTCCTGTGCTAGGGATCCACGACAAACCTTGGATTTTTGCAGCCAAGGCTGCCTTCGAAAGTGTGGGCTTGTCGTTGTCAGGTGAGATTCAAGGTCCACTGTTCAGGCCGCCTGTGGATTTCGCTGCAGATCGGCTGTGCAACAGGAGTGTTACTTCTGATGAGGTCTCGGTCTTCATACGGCTGTTGCTAGGCCTGGGGCATGATGCCCCTGCTGTCGGGCCCCGTGTTACAAGCCACAGCTTGAAGCGTACTTGCTTAGCGTGGGCGAGCAAAGCTGGTTTTGATCGCTTGACCAGGAGTTGCCTGGGAAGACATGCTTGTGCTACTGAGGGTACGGAAGCCATCTACTCTGTGGAGCTGGGTTTGCCGCATGTTCAGAAGCTCGAGACTCTCATTCGCTTCATCCTGCAAAGGTACCTTTGCTCCTGATGCGTCGAGGGCTCTCATGTGGGCTTTCCCTCCGCCGGCTGCTGAAGTGTCGAGTGTAGCTGCCCTTGCGCCAGGTTCGACTGGCCAGGATGCGATGTCGGGCGATGAAGGGCAGAGTGCAAGCTCAACTTCAAGCTCCAGTAGCAGCAGTGAGTCGGGTTCATCAGATAGTGGTGCTGGCCCGCCAGGAAAGCAGCCGAGGCGGGCTGTTGCTGAAGCCTCGAAGTTGGAAGCAGAAGGTGGCTGGGTGGTGCATCGGCGCTCCCAGATTTTGCACCGTGTATACCGTGAGAGGGTGCTCCTGTGTGGGCGGCCGCGCACCCAAGCATATGAAGCTGTAGAGGATATCACGCGCGTGGGAAATCTTGTGTGCAAGACTTGCGAGCGACATGCCAGCTGATTGAAAAGGTTCTTTAGCCGTGGGCTACTTCAGCGATGTGTGTGGGCTGTGTGCATCGGCATGCAAGCTGCAGTCACTGGTATGGTGCGAATTGTGTGTGCAAGTGCATGCAAGCCTGAGAGTTGGATGAGAAGGGAGTGGCAAGTTGCAAGGGCCTAAGTGGGCTGCCATACCCCTCGCGGCATGTGGGCCTGGCCCTGCCGGTGGACATGGTCCCAAGGTGATGAAATCGCAGTTTCCGGAGCCGGGCTCGAGAAGTGGGAAACACATTCTTCGGTGTGAACTTTTGCAACAAGGACTTCTTCAGTACACTCGTTCTCCAGGTTCTGCTAAAACGCATTTGGTTGTCGTCCTACTTTCGACTAATTGCGCCGATCAGCAATGACCTCTGGTGGAGTCCGAGGCCCAGTTTGTGCAGCGGGCCTCTGAGGTGAGGCTGTCCGACGCGTCCATCCAGGCCTTGCGGAGGCACGGATTTAAAACCTTGGGCCAGCTTGCTTACACCGTGGGGCAGCCTGGACAGTTGATACCGGAAGCTGAGTTCACTGAGTGGTGTCGCAATCATGTGCCGGCTGCCTCTGCTGCCGACTTAGCGTCTTTGAAAAGGTTGCTATTCGAAGCTCAGACCTTAGCCCTTACGCAGTTGCGGGCCCAAGTGACCGAGCCGGACTCTGCCAGCAAGCGCGTTCCTGAAGCGGAGAGGGAAAGGCGACTCCGGCAGCTTCGTTCAGCGCTCAGTGGCCTCAACGTAGAGGGGCCCTTGGAACCCGGGCGGAAGCTGTTGGACGAGTGTGCACATCAAGAAGCGCTCGGGCAGTTGAAGTACTTGTCTCCCGATCGGTGTTTGCATGAGGTAACGCATGCAAAGGCCACATCCCGCCAGGTTGAGATTGATCAGAGTCGTTTGGTCATCAAAGAAGCCCAAGATGAGTTGTCGATGCCCGCCTCGTCTGCACTTCAGGTGCAGGAAGCGCTTCGTCGCAGGGGGTTGGCCTACACCTTTGCCCAGGCAGTGAATTGGAGTGCCTACGACAAACACATAACACGTTTGTTTGCACACATGCATCGCGATCCCCCTCCCAACTACAATCGCATTAGCGTCAGCCAGTTGGTGGAGGCGGACAGGCTTGTGTTCTCGCGCCTCATTGAGCCAAACATTAAGCCGAAGCAGAACCCGGACGGGTCCAGGCCTCTTGACTCGGCCCTTCACGATGCACTCGAATCCTATGAAGTCAGTTTCGCCCTTATGCATCAGCCCAGCAAGGGGTCAAACAACCCCCGCCGGCCCTGGAAAAGGCTGAAAACGGGGCAGCAGCACCCGGAGGCAACTGCTTCCCATCAGGAGCAGCGCAAAGGAAAAGGAAAGGGCCGCAAAGGAAAAGCTGCCCCCTGGATAAGCATCCCGAAATTCATCCGTGATCGTGGTGGGGTCGCTGTGACCCCTGGAGGTGAGCCTATTTGCTTCACCTACAGCATCCATGGAAAGTGCAACACCGCCGGCTGCACGCGCAAGCATGTCTGTGCAAAGTGTTTCGGCGACCACGCCTTGTTAAACCACGCTGAGTCTGAGGCCGGGGCTCCTGCTTCGGCGACCGGCGAAGTAGAAAATTTTCATGAGTGTCACCCCGCAAAGCTCGATCCCGCTCTTTTCGAGGAGCTGTGCGAAGAGGCTTGCCTACATCTGCCATGCATTGATCACCCTGCCGAGGTTTTGGCCCGCCAGGTACTTGAATCTGCGAATTTTGATTTTTCTTGCATCAAGGAACTTGTAAGCCTACTGCCATCCGAGGGCCCAGCCGCATTTGTCAGGGGCGGCAACCTTGGTGCCAGACGTAACTTGAATGATTTTCCGGCGGTGTCAGCCCTACTGGCTGTTGTGCTGCGGTCTGCATGTCCTGATGCCAGATTCACTAGCTTGGCACTGCTCACGAACCAATCTGCCTGGGTCCACCGGGACCTCAACAACGCGTGCGGGAGTCTGAATACTGCGATTGCATTATCACATTCTAGCCAAGGTGGCGTCTGGGTGCAAGGTGGAGCCCAGCAGGCTTGCCCGCAGGACTCGAGCCTGCCACTTGGGGTAATCCATTCCTTCACTCAGGGTGTCGTGCAATTTGATTCGCATGCATTTCATTGTACCCAACCTTGGAAGGGCGAGCGGTCCGTCCTAGTGGGGTTTGTAGTCAAGGGTTTCCAGGCTTTTCAGCCCGAGCTTATCCAGGCTCTTATGTGCTTTCAACCTGCCAGACATCGGTACAGCGGACATCTTTGACGGCCCAGAGGAGTCAGCTTTCCCAGTTGTGCTTGAAGTTTTTTCGGGCATGGGTCGCCTTACTGCTCAGCTTCGTTCGCGGGGCGCCACTGGCTCAGTAGCAGTTGATAAAGCTGCCATCGCCAACCCTGCTGCGCCCCCAAAGCATCTGGATGTCTGTTCGAATTACAAACTGTTGTGTGGGTGGTTGCAGTCGGCCCATGTACTGGGCGTTCACCTCGCGCCGCCGCTTGACATATCACAGCCACTTGCTCGCCATTGTCTCTGAGGCTTTTTTCTGGGTCACATCGTGTCAATCGAGCTGCCAGCTTCAGCCACTCTGTGGTCGTCACCGACCGGGGCTGAGCTTCTGAAGTTGTGCCCTCATCACTTCGAGTTCTGCTTTTGTGCCTTCGGTGAGCCATGTGCCCTCACCCAGCTGGCCAGCAATCAAGATACCTTTCGGTCAGCCTGTCAGGCCCGTGCTGCAAGCCCGGGGCCCTCACATGTCTCTCAGAACGAACTTATCCCTGGCAGCTCGCTTCAAAACTTGCTGATGGGTTCGTGTCTCGCAAGCTCGTCGTTGTGCCACCTCAGGTGGCGCCTGCCCGTGCAGCGACGTTGGCTCAGCCCAAAGCCTCCAAGTTTCCTGCCTTCGTGTCAGAACACCAACAGGTCGTGCTGGTCACCGGCTCTGCTGATTGGCCAGTGTCGTGCATGGCCCGCTTGAAAGCGGATCTGCCTCTGCCGCCGTCCGCCTGTTGTGCATTGCGTGTGCTCCCGGCCGGCGCCCAACTCCTCAGAGTTACTTTAGCCACGGTTAATAGGGGTGAGCTTAGGGGTGAGCTTAGTTCCGGCGAGGAGGCCGGCCAAACAGCTGAGTGGGTTTCTGCTTGGGGCATCCCTCGGACCCTGGAGGAGTTTGTAAAGGCTGCCATTAAAGCAGGGCATCCGTGCCAGATGGAGGCGGCTCTTCCTCAAGCGCTACCACAGGCCATCGATCGCAATGCCGCCACCTCGGCTGAACAACTGGCTCGAGATCGTGCTCTTTTCTTCCAGAAGTGGCTTGCCCGAGCAAAGGAACTTGAACCAGAAGAGAAGAAGTTTAAGGCTTCGCTGCCAGAGCACGTTGCGGCCATTTTGGCCCCAAAAAGGCTGCTCTTGTGGAAAGAGCTTCTTGCTCATTACCAATATCCACCTTCAAACCGGCCCTTCGCCAAGAGGCCGATCTTCATGATTGGGCGCCAGGTGCCCGGGCGCGTGTCTTCGATCGGATTAGACCGCAGGGCGCCGCTGATGCCGTCGTTCACGAGAAAACTTTGGAGGAAAGGGAAAAGGGCTGGGCCAAAGGCCCAGTCAGTCGGGACGCCTTGCAGGGTAGCAGCTTAGTTAGCCGTAGGTTCGGACTTCGCCAGGGTGAGAAGACTAGGTTGGTTGACGACTTAAGTTTTAGTGGGGTTAACGATTTAGTCACAGTCCAAGAGTCGCCCAAGCCACATGGGCCTGATGTGGTAGCTGCTTCTATGCTTGCCTTCATGAAGGCTGCGCCTGGCGTGCCCCTGGAAGGTAGGCCGTACGATCTTCGCTCCGCGTATCGTCAGCTGCCCATCCACCCGGACACTTTGCAACACGCCTTCGTGGCTCACTGGAATCCGGGGCCGGCCACGGTGGAAGTTGACCAGTTGTTAGCTCTACCCTTCGGAGCCTCGCGGTCAGTGTTCGGGTTCATCAGGGCTGCCACTTCCATTTGGTGGTTGGGTTGTGTTGCACTAGGTCTTTGTTGGAGTGTCTTCTTCGATGATTTCATCACCATCTCCAAGGCGGAGGATGTCAAGCATACGGAGGCTGCTGTTTGCACCTTCTTCTGCATTCTGGGTTGGCTGTTTGCACCTGGCTGCAACATCAATGCCTCTTGGATGTCGGAGATGATGCAACCTGGTGATTTTCTGGCGCATGAACCCACTGGCAGATTGATGCGAGTGGTCGCTGCAGGACCATGTTCTGTTCTGGCTTCGCAAGCAGAGGTCAGGGGCATGCAAGATGGTTCGTCCATGTTTCTATTGAAA
Organism: Symbiodinium sp. clade A Y106; assembly: GCA_003297005.1. Classification (NCBI taxonomy): domain Eukaryota; class Dinophyceae; order Suessiales; family Symbiodiniaceae; genus Symbiodinium; species Symbiodinium sp. clade A. The sequence goes on from BGNK01002917.1 coordinate 12,492, forward strand.
GCAGATATGCATGCAATTACCTGGGAGCACATTGTGGACTTCACTGAGTGTCTTGTGGTTCCTACAATGCCTGCTTTGCTGCAGGAAGCCAAAGGGCCACTTGGCTGGGTTCAGTCTGGGGATGCCCAGACTTTGGCTTGCTCTCTGTGTCTCCGAGGGCTCAAGTTGACGAAGTTACAGTTACAAGAGCTTAGTTGCAAATTTGGAGGCCAGGCACCTCCTTCTTCGGCGAACAAAAGACAATTGCAGGAAATGCTCATCACCATTGCCCTTATGTCGCTGGAACAGCAGAAGCAAGCAATGGATCAGTTGGCCACACAGTCGCAGCACATGGACAATGAGGAGATCGACTCTGAGTTCTCTGAAATCCTCAGTGAGCTGGACAAGAAAAAACAACAAGCTCAGAGGTGGAGGAAAATTGCACACAGCTGCTGATATGCCAGAAGACGAGCAGAAGAAGAAGAAGAACAAAGGCAAAGGGAAAGGAAAGGGTCGTGGGCACGGTCGTGGCTTGAAGTTCAGAGGCTTCAAAGGGGGAAGAGGAAGGGGGCAAAAGAAGTCGAAACCGGAAGGTGCTGCTCAGGCTGCTGATGAATCTGTGGGGACAGATGCCCCAACTTTGCCTGAGCCTGAACCCGTTCAGGCTGCTGATGCTGATGAATTTGTGGGGACAGATGCCCCAACCTTGCCTCAGCCTGAAGCCGCTCAGCCTGCTCATGAATCTGTGGGGACAGATGCCCCAACTTTGCCTCAGCCTGAGCCATCCTCAGCTCTGGCAGCCAACGACGAAGTGCCATCTTCAAGTTCCGGTGCACAAGCTAATGATGATTCTCTGGTTGCAGCTGCTGCCTCCTCCAGAAAGGCTTTGTCAAGGTTCACCGATCTCCTGAAGAAGTGCTGGGTAGGCTGCAACCTCCTGGATTTTTCTTTGGGCTGAATAGCAACGATCACAGGTGGACCTCGGCATGCAAAATGGATTGCACACACCTGCCATTGCCATGATTCAGCCAGCGAACACTGACGAGGAGCTTTGGTGGAAGTTCGACATGGCAATCCGCTTTGAAGCAGGTCCATCACTGGAACTGGATTTAAATTGGGGGAAAATCCAAGCACACTGGCCACTTGAGGAGGGCCAGCAGCCTGAGACTCCAGGCGAAATCCCAGACGATGTGCTCGCAGAGCTGCAGAAGATCGTTGACAAGCTCCCCCCACCGAAGAAGTACACCAAAAAGTCATTGAAAAAAAGCTGCGTGTTCGAGCCACTCAACCTGAGGAGTATGCAATGGCATCCTTCATTACCCCTAAGCCATAAGCCTCGGGAGTATGCAATGGCATCCCTCATTACCCCTAAGCATGCAATGGCATCCCTTATGTCACTACCCCTAATAGCCGAAGCTCTAAGTGTCAGGACTATGCAATGGCATCCCTCATTACCCCTAAGCCAAACCCCAACCTAAACCTCTAGGGGTGAGAAGCAGTAGGCATTCTGCTGGCCCGGGCACCCGTGTTAGACTAAACCAAGGTTTAAACGCCTCTTCTGGGGGCTTGGGACCCTGAACAATTTATTTACCCAAACAAACCAAAATCTTCCAATGTAGGGTTTAGGGTTTAAAGTTTTAGGGTTGAGGGTTTAGTAATTAGGGTTTCTGGTTTGGGGTCTAAATTAAGCCAGCCACCCAAGCAACCCTTTAACCAGCTGTGCTGGCAGGTGGCCCACTGGTGTGACTTCGCGAAACTGGCTTTCGGGCGAAGACGAAAAAACACAAGGAATGGCAGGGGTGCAAACCTCTGACCCCTGAAACCCTCATTGAGTGTTGAGCGAACACCCCTCAGCCCCACTAATAAGCAAGTACGCACCATTTCAGAACACCTCAGCCTTGCAAGGTGTACCTAAACCCAGTAGGACCCCTTAACAATCCTAAACCCTAAACCCTAAATTCCAAACCCACGATCAGCCCCAAACCCTCGATCCTTAACTCGAGCCCTTCAACCTCAAGCTCCTAGGCCAATCAGAATCAAGACATCAGCACAGGAAATTCTTAGCTTTATTTGGTTTTCTTTGGGATTGTCTTAGCCTTTCATAATTTTTGACATAGAGCCTGAATCTCCATGGGTTTCAGGTACTTTTCCCGTGATGGCAGAGAAGCATGCTTTGAAGCAGCATGTGACGGGTATGTTTGATATTGACCTGTGTCAGGAAGGGCTCATGTTGATTGTGCCAAGTTTGCTCCAAATAGGCCACACTGATGCTTGCAAGGACTGGAGATATCTGGTTTCCAATCGCCGCTCCTCTTTGTTGAGCGAATTCTCGACCCATTACTGTAAAGAAGCTAGAATCACAGGACATCCTAACAATGGCCAGAATGTCTCGAGAGTAAATCTGACACATGCGAGTTCCAGCTGCTCTAGCTTTGCCTTTCCAAACTCGAAGCTTACTATCCTTTTCTCGCAAAGAAACGCTGAAAGAATATGTTGCAGGATTGATGTCATACTTCTGCGTGGACTGTTGCAACATCCAATCCACAGCTTCCATGATACGCGAAACTGGTATACTGGTAAAGAATTCAACCAAGTCTTGATTGTAACACTCCATTTGACAGTCATCTGCAACGTTTTGAAAGAAATGTACGATCTGGTTCATCATTGCTGGAAAAATGTGTAAACCACAGCTGCTTGGCATTGTTTCTCTGGAGATAATGTCCACTACAAGAGCTGTGGCGCGGAAAAGATTGGCAAAGAAAAAGTATTTATTACTTATAATCGGCCGCGCTGCTTGGAAGTCTTTCTTTTGTTTGAGTAGGATGTAAGCGATCGGGAGCGAAGAGGATGATGAAGATCGACCCCATGAATAGTGTCTAAGCCAGCCTTGCTTGGACAGTTGCAAAAGATACTGTTGAGTCTGCGTAGGAGTCATAGTAACAGATCGGTGTACCTGTTGATCTCCAAAGGTGGCTCGAACAACTTTCCAGTGTATGTAAGGACAAAAAATGAAGATCTCAGTGACGGCATGATCTCGACCATGTACCACAAACCCTTGAAGCAGTTGTCGAAGATACATACGATCCTTCTTCTTAACGGTGGTCCACGCGAATTGATTATGCAATTCCCACTGCGACATGATGAACTGGTCCCATGTTGCTGGATCATAGGTGTTGAGGCCATTGCGTGCCATCCATTGTTTTACATTGCTCGAAGTAGTTGATGTATAATATTGTAAGGAAGGTGAAACTTGCGTGGCAGCAGAAAAACTCAGGATTTGACGTAGTCTTCTTGAAACATTGAGTAACCGCGCTGGTGACGTCACATGGCCTTGAATGACTTGTAAATCAGCATGATTCGCATATAGTTGTCCACATGAGCACTTCGGAGAAGTTGTCCATGACCACGATCGCTGCAAACGCAAATGATTGTAAAGAACATCTTTAATGGACTCAAGTTGTTGATGGAGGAACCTTTTTACAGCTTGCTTAAAGCTTGGGTGTGCCAGCAAAGGAATAACCAACGGTTTGCTGTGTCGTGGCAACGCCATCCCTCTGAACTGAAGACTCTTCCTCAACAGTGCCTTAACTCTGGAGCGCGGGGGGTCCTCAAGATGATTGGCCATACGATGTAACGCAAAAACATGAAAGTGAGAAAATGCCGAAGATCGAAGTTGTCTAGATGCGTCAAAAGCCAATTGTCCCCCGGCACCAAGCATCATAAGAAAATCCCAACCATAAAAAGGCAAGGTGGAATAAGTCAGATAGAACCGAAGAATACCCACTGTCTGAAGTCGCCTTCGAACCTTCTTCCATAACCGAGATGATTTAGTGGTGTAGCTCAAGGCTGTAATGGTCAATTTTGTAGTTCGGAAGGTGGGTGTAGGATGCAACCGGTTGATCCAGGGATGATTGTACATGGGCCGCCAATTCTGTATAATCTCAACTTCCTTTGATCTTGTGTCAGTTGCACTGACCAAATTAAATAAAGGTACAATAGCAACTTCATGGAGAAGATCGCGGGAATGAAGATAATGCAGAGCCAGCTCCACATTGACAAATTGTCCCTGTTCTAAACATCGATGCTTTCTCCAACGAGCATCTTGTCTGGAATGTATACCAGTAGTCAGTAGTTGTACTGCCAACATAGAGGGTCTTGTTTTGCAACCATGGGCCTCGTCCCGCAGTCTCGGTGTTGATGTGAAGTAGAGCATAGACAGCACATTGTCGTTGCATCATACTTGAAAAATTCTGTAACGATGCTTGGAATAGATGCTGTAACCTTCGCTTCCAAGTCCGAACCTGTTGATTGTAACCAGTATTGTCATAAGAGCATAAATCCAAGGTCCAAAATGTTGAACTTCAGCAAGCTCTAAACCAGCATTGATTGTTGGACATCAGTAGTCCAGCATGTAAAGCGCTGCCAAAATTATGCGAAGGGCTTCAACATCCTTGCATTTGGCAGCTACAGAAAATGGCGACCCACGCGAACATGCTCGGTCCTTCAATTGGGCCTTCTGTTCTTGGCTAAGCGAGGACAATATAGAATCGGCACGAGCCTGAACATTCTGAAGCCCTTCCATATTCTTTACCTTCAATCCATTCCGCCACTTCTTTACAGATGCGGAATTGGAGCTGGTAGGAGAATCTGAAGCAAGAGGACGATCGGTAACGCCAAAGTTCATATCGAATAGATGCTTGGTAAGATCGCTTTTAACAACGATCTTGCGACGTTTTTTTGCAGGTTGCGCCATGTTGGCTGAATCGGTAACAGGCAGGCTACCAGAAGAACATGGTTTATCCGTTTCAGCCAACTTAGCTTCAAGCATCCGGATCTGAAAATCCTTGTCCTCATTTGCAAAGGGCTCAAGCTGCTGAATAAAAAAGTTGATCAAGGTTTTAAATCTCCTTGTTAGACTCAACCTTAGAGGAAGAAGAAGCTGCGGAAGACGGGACGCACTCGGGATGACGTTTGCCACATTCAATGGTTAAACTATCGATATCCCAGCGTCTCTTAGACTCTCGAATGGCAGACAAAAGGCCGGTTGCCAGAATTGACTCATTAATCCTACGACAAAAGACAATTGTTGTAAAGGCACCGGTTGAAAGATGACGAAGATAGAAATCAGCCCCCAGCGGCTAACTCATGAAGCTTCAGGTCACTAATCTCACGCCCAGCAAGTCCATGTTTCTGGGACCAATTTGAGTGTTGTACCTGCTTAAAGAATTTCCGGCCGAAAACTTCTCTAGTATCATGACACTGGCTGTCAGGACGGAATTCAGCCGGAAGTTGAAGCTCTTGCTTACGTTTGCCTTGGGGGCTTCTTAAGTCCGCCTCATAATCTTCAGGACGCCAATCTTTCCACGAAGATTTCTTGTTGTCACTCTGGTAATTGGAGGAGCCAGCATTGGACCATGGATGTGTCATATCCTTGTTCTCGAGGTTCCAGGATGCCTTGTAGTCTGGACTGCTTCCACCAGCTTGCCATGTTTTCGATAAGCTAGATACAGAGGAACGCACACTTGACGCGAGAATTGCTATCGGAACAGATACATTGTAAACAAGGATGTTTCATTTGAGCACAACAACATACATGCACCACTTTGCATCAAGGCTGCATTTAGGCTTTTAACCATCAGCGATTGCGAAGAATGCTGTCAACAATTTGCTGAAACTTGGGTCCATTGGGCTTGTCGACTTTGCGCATGCTTGTAACAACTGACCAGCAAAGGTTAGCTCTAGTGGTTCGACAATAATCCGCACAAATACGACATGAAGCATCTTTACAACAGTAATGTTTTCGGGACCACTTCTTGTCAACTTTTTGTGCATCAGTCAATCGAGAACCATTGCTGGAATGAATGACTCGAATGACAGTTCCATCTTTGGGGTCTTGGAAAATTTCCCCAACATATACAGGACCCTTTGAACTCCAAGGTCTGTATTGTAACTGGCTACTAGGGGCCTCAGATGGATCCGGTTTTGAACTAGTAGAGGATGTTGACGAAGATGATGTAGAAGATGACGAGCTGGACGAAGTCGAAGTAGGTGCTCGTCTTTTCTTTGATGATTTCTTCTTAGTCGTGGTCTTCGTTGAACGACGCTTGTTGTAGCCAGATTTGCCCTTAACCTTCTTCTTCGCCCTTTCAGAAAACTATCAAAGTCCTCTAAGCCAACAGCTGCAAGAGAACAGTCAAACAGAAACAACAAGTAAATGACAGAAGATCAGCACTACCCCTTGAAAACAAATTCAACCTTTTAATTCCGAATTTCTGCTGCAACGTGACAGGTGAAACGTAATGGCAGCATGCGGGAATCTAGGTTATGCTACGGTACGTTGCATGCTTGCACGTAAGGCAGGCAAACTGCATCTTGCCGCAATCTGCCCTAATGCACCAACGTTTGTCGGTGCTTTTGCTCTTAACCAAACCTGCTTTGAAACATGTAAACTGCTCCAACCAAGTAGATGCTCGAGGCAACTTGGTATGATTGCCCAGAATGGCTCCAGAAAAATGAATACCATGAGCATTCTTTCCCATAAGAATGCATATCCCGACAATCTTGAAGTAGCTGCTCCTGCGTAATCTGAGAATCTTCCCTACGTACTCGAGCAAAGAAACCCGGCAAAGGAATCATTGATGGTAATTGAAGTCCATCAGAACAGCAAGGAAGAATAGTTCCAGTTGCCAAAGTTCCAAATACCGTCTCAAGTCCTCCTGCATGATACCAATGATAATACGACGTAGAATTCGTAGGCGTATTTGCAAAGGTTGGACCAGGCATTCCCTTTGGTCTGAACAGCCAAATGTTCACACCATCAATTTGCCAGCTAGCTGCATCTTCAACAATGCTAGAGATCTGAAGATCATTGGCAATCAATGCCAAAGCAAATATCTGCAGAGTCTTGGTGTCCATTGGAAACATAGGAGAATGTTTCGAAACCAACTGAACCAATTGTTTGCAAACATTCTGTAGTTGATCTTCAGGAACTCGCAATGCGCTATCAAGAAGTGGCTCAACAAAGGTTTTACGCTTTGCATAAGTGTTGAGTTCATTGATTTGATAGGGTTTCCACAAGGAGGGATCCAGCAAGGTCAAAGGCAGAGTACCCATAGGTGGCGCGGGAAGAGGAATCTCAACCTTCTCCGATTCATTCATTTCATACTGAATGTCTTCATCTTTACCAACAGGCGGAACAGGTCCAGAAAAATAACGCTTGCTAAGAAGCATACGTCTGTCATAACCAACCCCATCAGGTAGAGCTGAAAAGCTTGTAGTTCCCACAATAGGCGCAAAAGCTCCAGATGGTACGACTTGAGCGTTGGAAGCTGGTACGATCTGCTGTAACCCAACATTGCTTGATGTACTTGGTGGTACATAAGGTAGAGGCGCTGGATGAATGCTGGACGGAATCTGAAGAGGTAGAATTTGAACAGACGGCATGGCAACGAGTCGTGCCCACGCAGATCTAAGGATAACTGTAGCAACGTACTACAACAAAAGGAACCAAACGAACCATTGTTGATTCAAGGTTGCATGATCTTAGAACAAGGAAAGTGAATGAAATGATTCCAAAATATCCTGTCGCCTCTGCTCGTCTTGAGCATGAATGCTACAGATGAGAATGCAATGTCACGAGTCGACGAATTGAATGACAAACAAAACTCTACTTCTGTCGAATAAAGATGATGATGAAATACAGTTGATAGTGCCGAACTTTGCATTCAATACTATGAGACGTCTAACGAACGCTGGGTGCTTGTAGGGTGGTGATTGGATCAGCTTCGAATTGGGTATGCTTCGGATAATCTGGGTAACGGATCAACATTGGGATTGCATAGCACGCTGGATAATTGACCAAAGCGATGGATCAGCCTTGGGGTAACCATTCCAATCAGAATGATCACTAAGAATGCTTTGATTTGGATCAGCAAAACGAGGGTATGCAATGACATCTGAGTCTAATACACCTCAAAGACACATATTAGAGAAGCTTGGGTGTTTTCTGGCTGAGGTATGCCTGGGGTTGCGTTAGCCTTTAAAGAGCAATGAACTTGGAAGTAGTCTGGTCTAGTACCAGAATGTTATCAGGTTTCAGGTCGGGTATGCTTGGTAGGTGCTTGGTAGGGGATGCCGAGCATCCTTCACGACTTGCCCTTTGTCAGAATTACCCACCGGAAAACACACATGTAGATCCCGGTCGATGCCGGTTGTCTCCTGCATCCTCATTTCTCCTTTCTTTCATTGTCCTTGTTATTTTATTCTATTTTATTTTGCTTATTGGATTATAAAGTGGAGCCTTTGCAACCTTTGGACACAAAGATGAAAACAACTCAACATTTAAAAGATACAAGAAGCGTAGTCACATTATATTATTGGATCTCAAGGCTGAATATATTTGCAAAATTCAGCGAATCGAAGCAGTGAAACTTGCTGCAGGTACAGAGCCATGCGTCCATAGCTCCTTCCACTTATTCCGCTGGCTTCGTTGGCTGGCATCACGGAATAAGCTGCCAGCCCCCTGCTTTTGTGCAATCATCTGATTGCTTCATTGCGTTATTCTTGGTAGAAAGTACTTTTACACACACGCACCACGTGAAAGACCTGCAGCATCGGCGTCTCAATAGCTATGGTAGCATGTAGAGTGATGCATGTCAATCTCCGTTGCTAGGGGAGATGCTTGTTCACAAGTGAGCTGTGCTAAGTCTATGGCTGGCGGGGAACAAACCAAGATTGCCAATTCGACCAGCGGACGCAGGCCCGGACTAGGAGCCACAAACTTTGCATGACAAATGTGAGAACCGAGGTGTCCGACGGTCTCAAAACGGGATGGTATATCAACGGAAATTGTAGGAGGAGAAGGAGAGCTTGCTCCCACGAGAAATTCGAGGACGTTCCTTCCGTCGTTCAGTCGATCCGCTATACCCTCAGAGCCTCGGCAACGACAAGTACCACTTGCAGCATTCATGCAACTCAAGGTAACTTGCAGGAATGCACTGCCCAACTTCAGGTTTCAAGGCCAGAGTCGTGGCGGACTATGCCACTGGCTGGAACTGGCCCTGGCATTATAGCAGCTCTGCGTGCGCACAGGCGTGCTGCACTTCACTTTCGAAGTTGTAAGAGCGGATATATGGATGATGACCGGCAAAGACGCCGATCTCTGCTTGAAAGTGAGTCCAATCTGTTTTGGACATGACCCACAATCCCCATCTTCCTGGGTATGCAAGCCGCGAAGATGCACAAGACGGAGTGCCAGCAATCTGAAGCTGCGCTGTCGTCTGCAGTGCTTTCTTGTTTTCGTGCTTTTATCACGTTGCCGGGCGTCGGTCGTTTCTTTCTCCTGCATGGCCCGCATGGATTATGCCGCGAGCGAGCTCTGGAGGACCGCTGCCTCGTGAGCGTGAACTGCCCCTCGGGCCAGACCATGGTCCAGTGCGAGGCACAGACTGAGGGCCCAAAGCCCGAAGAGTTTTAGACCACAACTGGCTCGCTTGTTTCGTCCATAGCGACGTTGCTTTTTGATCCGTCGATGTCGGCTCTTCCTCTCATTGAGACGCAGAAGTCCCAAAGCGTCGGATTGTTCACCCGCCAATAGGGAACGTGAGCTGGGTTTAGACCGTCGTGAGACAGGTTGGCTTTACCCTACTGATGAACTAGGAGGGGATCTTGCGGTGAGAGACATGTTGCTTTTCGAAGGCAAGCTGACCCTGGCTGCATGCGTAGTTGCCTCGAAACCTTTGAGCTACCTAGTTGGCCATCAATGCGAGTAGGGATGGGCTTTGACCTCAGTCGCCACGAGCACCCGGAGGCGGCCCCAACTTTCGGAGCTTCCACTGCATCGGGTGGTGCGAGAGTGAGCGGAAGCAGCTGCCAGGCCTTGTCCCTGTAGAAGGCTTTTCCGTCTCGTTTCTGGGCTGGTGTATCCATCATCGAGCATTCGGATTTGATAGCTTAATGGCTTAGCTGCAAGGTCGGGCTGAATTTCAGTGGGTGGCCGTGGTTTGCGGCACTGGCCGAGTGACTTGAGTGTCAAGGCCACAGGCGGGAAGCTTGGGGCCAACATCCAGCAAGGTGCCGGCCCCAAAAGGCCAGGCGCAGGTGGCTGCAGGATCATTTGCGCCTGCACATAGCCTCTCCGCGCTAGCCTGCACTTCAGGATCGTGGAAGGAGGGGAACAAAGACAGCTGGACGTCCTGGGCAAGTTGCCCTTCCGGCACTGTTTCCTGCCAGCATGCGAGGTGGAGTTCTTCATGTTAGTTCGTACGATAGGTACTGCCGGGGCAGGTGTGCAGGCATGCATCTGTCACCAATGTTGCAGAATACATTCTTCAGTTTTTCCTCCTGGTACTCGTCGTCTTTTTCTTCGCTGAAAACGTAGTCAGGGGCACTCATTTAGGGGGTTGAGGTGGGTGCCTGTGGGAGCGTACGCGAAAGCTCATGACAGTGCCTTCTAACGGGCTAATCACAGGATCGACGTTGAATATTGTAACCTCGACGACGACGATGATAATGATGATGATGAGGAGGAGGATGCGGATCTCATCGCATCCGGTCTGAGGTATTCGGGTCGCACTCCTGCATGAGATCTGCATCGATCCATCGGTCTCGCTTCGGATGATTCGGTTCTGCTGGTCGTCTGAGGGTCTGGGTTTTTGGTCGTGTCTTCACTCGGAATACTAGTGGATTGCTGTCGTGTCGCTCCACCCCATGCAACAAAAGGGCGGTCCGACCTCTCGGATAAGTGACCTCTTGTGAACGTTCGTGCGAGGGGGGTAAATGCTCCGCTGGTGATGATGATGTTGATGATGATGATGATGATGATGATGATGATGATGATGATGGCGGGATTGATGTTGATGTGTAGTCGTTCTGACCGCCTTACTCATGCTGCTGCAGATTGTGATGATGACGATATTGATGAATGTGTGATGGTGTTGTGCTTGTTGTTGATGGTGGAAATGACTGACGATCATGGTGATGATGTTGAATGCGGGGATGATGACGCTGGTGACTTTGATAATGGTGATGGTGTGCATGAGCTCACTGACCCCACCTTGACGACGGCTTCCTTGCTTTCCTTTGCTTGCCGTGCGGGGCAGCAGCCCCGCCCCCGGCAAAGCGCACCATCCGTGTGGCTACAGGTCGCCGTGACGCCCGCGGGCCTGTATGCCGGAAACACCTTCGGGGGCTACGACACGGCGTACTACCTCAAACTGATGGGCGATCGACGACGCCGACTTTCCTATCAAACCAAGCTATGCCCTGCAGGACAGTTCATGAAGTATATCAAGACGTGTGCTCCTCGGCTATATCTTGCATACGAGAGACCGGTGGTTCTTTCGGCGGAGGGTTGCCGATTTGTGGCTGAAGTACTATCAAGAAAGAGCAGGGCTGCCTTTGCAATACTGTCGGACTGCTGACAAGCAGCTTGTCAGCAGGATAAATGCCCGAGCATGGTCACAAAATAAATGTCCAGGCTGGCGGCAGGTGGGACTCGATGGACTATGTCCAGTGCACAAGTGGCCATCGCATCGATTCGAGTATGAAGCAGGGTTGTGAGTCACTTGCCGGCATTAAGCCAGGGCAATGTCTGTCCACGCCGCAGTGGGCGGCAGCAAGGCAGTTCCAACCAGTGTGGGCTTATAGCCGATATAGCCTTACAGACCTCAATTTATGAAGAACAAGTTGCACCACGGAGTGTTTCTGCAGCAGTTTTTGTCGTGCAGTGTAAATTCGGTTGAAAAGACTCACGTTGCAGCGGCGTCCAACTCTGTCCTGTGCCAGTCAAAGACGAAGACGACGGCGAGTTGAGGTGCCAGGACCCCAGAGGGTGCGAGAGGTGCGATGGCCAAACGGTTTGCAGAGTACTGATCGTGTTTCTTTCCTGATCTGCGGTTGAAGTAAGCTCGGCTTGTATACATAATTTTGTTTTGCTGTCTTGAGTGTGCCAAGATGTTTCCACCCCGGGCTGTGGAAGTGTGCGTTCTGTCGTTGTCATGAAGCGCATGAGTACACAAATGCTCGGAACAGTTTGTTGGGTCTGTCGTTCCCCAAGAAGTATATCAGAAGTGGTTTGATCACATATTTGTGTTTATCGCGGTCTAGGCTCAGAGACAGGGCCATTACACTCCTGTGAGGCATGCGCACGTGCAGTACAACAACATCGCTGGCACGCGGAAAGTCACAGGCCAGGAGCGAAGCACGGAAGCAGCGAAGGTGAGCGCCAAAGCAGAACGCTCCGTGCCAGGACAGGAGCAGGGCAATGCGGACAAGGTCTGCTTTGAAGGTGGCACTTGCCGGGGCGACACAGCTGCAAGTTCCATAAGCAAGTCGCGAAATCTTTCACAAGCCGTATGAGCGCACCGCAGCATCATCATCCATCTAGGACCGGTGCTCGCATTTGCGTGTGTGTGTGTGTTTCAAACCCTGTCTGTTTGCTCCGAGTAAACCGTGCAGCGGGGGGCAATCTGCCCAGTCAGAGTGATTGCCCAACGAGGAGGCTTTGACTAGGCACTGATATCAGTCTGGGATGCTGCACTGACGTACCTGCTTTGCTCGTGACGTCGTGTAATTCTGGGGGCTTTTGTACATCAGACCCTCGGATTAGGTCTGCGTGTTTTTCACAGTTTGCGGCGATCCTTGACTCTGCGGTCGGTTTAAAATGTCCGTCTTGCCTTCGTTTCGTTCCCTTGTCTGGTCTCGGGCTTCTGTCTGCTCGCCGCTTTCTCGCTGCAGCCGTTTCCGCTCCATTCGTTCGCTTCGCCATGTCGGACCCCATTGAGGACTTCCCGCCTTCACCCGGCGCCGGCTCCTCCGAGGATACCCTTCGCCGGCTCGCTTCGATTGAGCGCGAAACCGGGGATGTTCTTCGCCGGCTCGCTTTGTTTGAGCGCGAAATTCGTTGCCTTGAAGGCGGCCTTGCGGACGTGTCCCGGGACTTCGCGGAGGAACAGAACGTCAATCGGCATTTCCGGTCTTCCGTCAACGAGATCATCGACAAGAGCAACTCCCTGATGAATGAATATCGGTTTGTACAGCGTTGGCGGGGAGCCTTGGTCCTGGCTCTTCGCTCGGCCATTTCGTCCGTTATCGAGGCCCTCCGGGACACACTATGAAACAGAGACTCTTGCGGTGCGGCCACAAACAGCCCTCCGGGACACTCTATGAAACAGAGACTCTTGCGGTGCGGCCACAAACAGTGCGAGTTCCGCTCGTGACGCTTCGTCGTCCTGTCTGCGCTCTTTTCTGTCCCCCGCACCTTTTTTCGGCTCTAGGGTTTCTCGCTCGCTTTCGCTCGGCTCTGGTTCCACCATGGCCGCTCTACGCTTGGGCGACCCGGCTGAGCTTGCTTTCGGACTAGTCAAGTCCGCCCCCCCCCCTTGGTGGCTTCCCGTCTGAAGGCTTCTAACTTTCTCACGCTGGGACACATCGCGTTTGCCACTGCTGCCGACGCCCATTGACCAGTCATCGGTACTGGCCGTACCGAGCGACGACGCCGCCATGACCAGCCCCGCGGCCGCGGTGCTTCGTCGTCTGGTCTGGCTGGCGCAGGAAGCTACGCCGGGCCCGGCCTCTGGTCCCACCTTGCCCGCCGCTCCGGCCACAGCACTAAGCTCACGGCCGACGCCGTGGGTCAGCTCCGGGCAAAGTTTTAGAAGACCTACCCGCGAGGAACTGCTTAACAGAGAGAACTCGCCGTCTGTCGAGTTTCTCTCTATGCTTAAAAGACTCAGCTGGATGCCAAAGGTTCCCCGTGGGTGGCTTGGTGCTTTCGCACTTCGGAACTTGGCGCATCGAACTGGCACGACCCGTGCTCCGACAGGCAGCTTCCTCACGATGATCGACACAGTGCACCTTCTGGTCATCAAACGCTTCAATGACCGGTGCCTCCGCGCTTGCAGTCCCTCTTGACCCACCCTGGCCGAATTCTGGCTGCTGACAAAGCAGTGTGGGAATCCGTTTTCGCACTTATGCGAGACCACCGCTGGAGCCTATCCGGTGCTCTTAACGAGGTGGCGTTTTGTCGCCAGGACATCGCCTCGGTTCTCCACCCCAGACCTCGTCCTGCTGCACCCCCTCGCCTCCCTCCTCACACTCCGGCCGGTCCGGGCACTCCGGACCCCAACAAGAAGCGCAAGCCCCTTCTGTTCCGGAGGCACCCACGTAAGGCTAAAGCGCACCCAAAAAAGGTAGCCCAAGAAGAAATCCATCGCTGACAAGTGCTCTGCAAAAAGTTCGGCCTGGGGAAGTGCAAGAACAAGAACTTGCCGCCTCCTTTTTGGAGGTCACGTGCCCTGTTCCGGATGCTGCTAGCAAACCCTGTGGTCAGGCTCACAGTGCGACCGAGCACCTGTCCGCGGCACCTTGACTCGGCTTCCGGAATCGGTCCAGTCTGGGCCACAGCTGGTGCGTCTTCCGATAGTGTCACCCTAACCACTGCCCAGCAGCCTGCTGTCGCGGTTCCGCCTCTTGCACCCCCCACACTTCCTGCAGCCTGCCCTTCCGGAGCCGCAACACCTTCCCGTCCTTCGGCCGCAGCTCCTGAGATCCCTTTCTTCTCTGGCTCTCCCATCACCACAGCCTTTGCGCCAAACTCAAGTCCAACCACGTACTTCTCTCCGGTGGACATCCTTGCTACGCCCAGCACGGACATCCTGTGTATAACAACACTTTTCCACGCCTTCTAGAATTGTGTGCTTCCGGTCTGGTTGGCTTGGCCTTTGCCGCCCCGCCGTGTTCTTCCTTCTCTCGCGCTCTTCGCCGCCCAGACGTTCCTCCTCCGGTCCTATCGGTCGCCCACCCGTGCAGCATTCCGAACCTCACGCCCTCCCGCCAGGCGGAATTGGCTCGCTCCTCACTGCTTCACAGCCGCACTCGCGCGCTCCTCTCGTTGGTGGCGGCCGCAGGCGGAGTCATAGTTCTGGAGAACCCTACCTCCAGCCTGCTCTGGGCCGACCCTCAAGTGGTGTCATGGCTGAAGCATTTTGTCCCGTTCGCCGCATCAGTCTCAATAACTTGTTTACTCTAACTCCGACCGGATTTTACAGATGGCATCCTCTTGTCCACACCCGGCCGGCGCTCATCCTGCGATCTCAGCGCCTTCCGGATGGATCCTTTAGGACAGGTCTTCCCTGTTGGCGACGCACCTGCACCAAGGACTATCACTGGACTCTCGTTCGGTCCCTTGGTCTGACTGGGCCACTCTCCTTCCCGGGCGCCTTGCCTGGTCTGCCCCCGCCAGACGCATTGAAGAGGCCGCTTTCTGGCACGGCGAACACCTCTGCAAGGAATTGCGGGGTCGCTGGTCCAAACGACTCCTCGCCCCGGTAGTCTCTCGCCTCAACTCGGAGTCTATAAGGAGCCCCCTCTCTCTGACGAGGCCTTTGCGCCGAAGATCTCCGTTCCTTTCTCAAGGTTACTGACGACACGGTCTGGACCTCCCTGCTCTCGGCCTCCGGCCAGCTCAGTTTCGTCTTCGTCTTCTTCACTGCCTTGCGCTAGTGACTCGTGATCCGGACGCCGAATATGCCAAGCTTGTCCAGGATGGGGTCGCTTGGGCCGCTTGGAATGGACTTCCCCATGCCTCCGTGTCCGGTTCTTCCCCGGCCCGCAGCCGCTTCAGAATTGAGCACTGCCAGTCAGCTTGGCAGTCGGCTTTCAACCGTCCGGACATTGTCGACGAGCTACTTGCCGCAGAACTAGCAACCGGATGGATCGAGGAAGATCCGGGTGGCGACGAAGAGCTCCGTTCCCGGGTTGTTAAATTAACTGCCGTCGGCAAGCTCGGGGTGGTCATCTCCGATCACCGTCCTCCCCGCGCTAGGTGGTTGACAGTTCCATTTCCGGCGTGACGTCGCACACCTCGCTTCCTAACAGATGTCCCAATCCCACTTTGATGGACGTCCGGCTCTGCTCGCCCATTTTTCTCCGCCCGGGAACGCCTATGCGCGCTGATCCTGGACGTGGCCAAAGCTCACCGGCACATCCGCATCC
Organism: Symbiodinium sp. clade A Y106; assembly: GCA_003297005.1. Classification (NCBI taxonomy): domain Eukaryota; class Dinophyceae; order Suessiales; family Symbiodiniaceae; genus Symbiodinium; species Symbiodinium sp. clade A. The sequence continues at coordinate 28,464 of BGNK01002917.1, forward strand.
GGCTATGCGACCGTGGTCTCCTATGTTTCCGGCGCAGAGGTAAACTCTACCTTTCATCCTGTCTCAACTTCGGCGCGCGCGCGCGCGCCAGCAGTTTTTCTAGCCCTTCTGGGGTCGACCAGTGCCCCGTTCTGGTCCGGCATGTTGGTCGTCCTTCTTCTCATTCTCCGGGTACCTATGTCCTGGCACAGCGCGCAACTTTCACCACGTGTGGTTTGGATTGGTTGGAGTTTTGACTTCTCGCTCCAGCTGGTTTCTCTGGAATCTGGCAAGCAAGAATGCATTCTCCAGCTTATTAGATTCTTGCTGAAATGCCGATCCTGCTCCTGGACTTTTCCGGGCACTCCGACCCACCCTGACCCCCCTCTATGTGGACCAGGACCGTCTTCCTCCGGTTATGTGTGCTTTAACACCGGGACCAGTGGTCGATTTGTCCGGCTTTCATCCGGCCAGTGCCTGTGCTTTCAGCATCAGTTCACTCCGTCCGCTTTGCTCCCTCTGTGCCCTTGGCTGCAAGAGGGTGAATCACTACAGTCTTATATTTGCTGTTGGGAGTTGCTTGCGCAATGCGCACTGCTCCTCCTCCTTCACCGGCTTTTGCCTCCGGAGCACCCTCCGGTGCACATTTTGTTCAGATGTGACAACGCCACCGCGGAGGCTGCCTCGTGGAAGGGGTTGTCGATGGCCAAAGGCCTCTGACTCTGCCACCTTTCTGCGTCTCCAGGAATGGCGCAAAATTTTTGTGTCTATTGAGCACGTTCCGGGCTTCGAGAACTCTGACGCCGACGCGGTCAGCAGAGGTTCCGTTCCGGCCTTATACTCGGCTTCATGGCAGAGGACCATTTCGCCGTTTCTTGGCACGATATCCTGCCCTCCGGACAGCCCCGTCATCCCAGGATTTCGCTTCTTTGCTATCTGCAGCAGCGGCCTGAGTTGGTATTTGGCCGTTTTCCGGGTTCCGGTCAAGCCTTGCTCGATAGGTCTTTGGATTTCCGGACATACCAACCTTCGTCCGGTCAGATTCCGTAGGACGTTTGAGATCCTCCGGATCTCCGGCTCCGGAAGCCGGTCCGAAACCGGACCCGCATGACTGGAATCTGCCGGACTTCACGCCACTGGTCAAAAGAAGCAGGGGTCCGAGTGAACTGCGGTAGGTCGGACCCCTCCTTACCCGACGGTAGGAAACGGAAGCTAGGCTCGAGCGGGATCGTGTATGTTTGGGCCATGTCGTAACGGAACAACTACCGGCCTGTAGCCACTGGCTCAGACCGCTTCCGTCCTCCGGGTAATCGAATTTTTTTCCCGCCACCACCCCGGCTTCCGCCTTTCTATCGGGTTCTATACCAGGGTGCTTCTCGCTTCCTGTTCATTGGCTGCGTGCCCCGTACCTCCGGCAGTCCGTTCCGGCTTGCCGGTGAGCCTTTCGAAGGGTTTCGAAGGCTTCGATACGCTCTCCTGCACGCTGGGATGGACTATTCTTCACGTGTCCCGGCCTCGTTTTGGTCTCGGCCCGGGTTTTGTCTGCTGGGGTGTGCTGCTTTATGTTACTTTGCATATCAGCACCAGATGCATTCTTCCGGACTCTGGTCGAATCCACTCCGTGACCTGACGATTTCCGGTAGTGTCCGACTTGCTTTTGAGCCAAAATCAAGTCTGCCACTGCTGGTTTTCTTCGAGTTCATGGTAGTTGGCCTTCCGGTTGGATTTCCAGACATACCAACCTTCGTCCGGTCAGATTCCGTAGGACGTTTGAGATCCTCCGGATCTCCGGCTCCGGAAGCCGGTCCGAAACCGGACCGGCATGACTGGAATCTGTCGGACTTCACGCCACTGGTCAAAAGAAGCAAGGGGTCCGAGTAAACTGCGGTAGGTCGCCTCGACCCCTCCTTACCCGACGGTAGGAAACGAAAGCTAGGCTCGAACTTCTGGATTCGATTTTTCGGAGCAGGGGGCTGAGGGCCCGTCACTGGTACCTCAGCCAACGAAGACTACGACAGGGCGTGGAAACGTACCTGCGAATTAAAGGGGAGGGTGCACCTGGGTTTTCGTGACAGCTGGTGGCCCTCAGGGGGAAGGTCCGTCGTGGCAGCTGGAATCCTCACCCCTTACAAGTACAAAACATGTACTTAAAAAGGCAAGTGTGTGTGTGTGTGCGCGCGCGTGTGTGTGTGTGTTTGTGTGTGTGTGTGTGCGTGCGTGCTCGTGCAGCACGATGCTTCATCAAATGCCAACCGCCCAGCAGATGCTGGGGAAACGTCTCTGACAAATCCTCCGGTTGGCCTTGTTGTTACGATCTCAATGGAGCACTTGCCTAGGGTTGCTGGGTGCTGGACAGGCAGGAGGAAAGTTCTAGCGTCTGGGGCCAGCGTCGTCCGTAGAGCGGGGGTACAGTAGCTCGTTTGCTGTTGAAAGGCAACACCAACTCAGATTCCTATTCGGAAACCTGCGGCGACAGAGGCCTCCTTGCAGGCAACCCGACTGCAAGTGTCGCTCTTGGCCCCTAGGCCCTAAGCTTTCGTGTGCAGTGACATCATGCAGTTCTTTGGAAACGTTGATATGTCGTTTGCCTGTCCAGGCTGGAGAGAATATGACCGGCGCAGGTCTGTTCAGTGGATATGCCGCGAATTGAAACCGGTAGTGAGTCTTGGCGAAAGAGTCTCACTCGGACATGATGGTATGACTTGTACTGCTGGTGTGAGTCACTTTCGGAGAAGCAACTTCCCTTGTCCCATGCCCGCTGAGTTTGTTTGGTGAGAACTAGGCGAAGTCCATGTCTGATGTCCTTGCTCTTTCAACGATGGCATGTGTAGATACCTCAAACTGTCATTTTGGCACGAAGCCGATGGGCCCATGGGAGCCCGTGCACGGCTGGGGCATCCTGACAGACTCCGCCTTTGGCTGTACTGCCTACTCCGCTTCGCTCCCATGTGCCGACGGTGTCAAGGATTTTCAATGTACAGGCGTCATCTGCGATCCTTTTTTATACTTGGGGTGCTCGATGCTCTAGTACTGTGCGAACCCAAATTCACATCTCCGAGGGCTAAATCCCCGAAGCATCACCTCAATGTGTGCAGCACGGAAATCCACAGCTGTCGTAACTACCGGGGAACGTTCAGGTCAGCCATGGTTCGCAAGCCCTGTGACAAGCTCAACCTGGGTCGCACACCTGAACTCCCTCCTGGCATAGTACCGGGCATCTGCACGGCATGATGTGCACGCTCCACCACTGAAAGGGATCAACACTGGTGGCATTCCCCTTGAACCTCACACGGGGCGGCTCGCGATAGTCTAAGCTGCCAATTTGAAAGCCATACTAGATTCAACACCTGTTCACAAAACTGTGCACTTTTTGGTGCTGTCATTCCTGTTCCAATCCATCCTGTCGTGGAGATGGTTGATGCATTATGGTGCCACAGCCCTGCCGAGTGTCAATCCTGTTCCAATCCATCCTTTTGTGGAGATGGTTGATGCATTATGGTGCCACAGCCCTGCCGATGTGGAGGCGTTGGGCTCAGAACCTGCCGGAGAGAACCCGTAGTTGGGGGAAGAAGATAAAGTGGAGTAACCCATTCACCGATTCCCTCGTCCCATGCTCCAGCCTGTAACCCGACAGGAGTGAAACGAGACGGGTCCAAACAGGGACGACATGCGCCCGGCACTTGCCCCCGAGGCTTTTGTCATAGCTTCGAACCAAAGGCATTGCTTCTCACGTCTTGATTTGTGCACAAATTCCTTTGGTTTGACATTTAGGGCTCAGGGTTGTTCAGGGTTGATTGTTTAGAGGTTCTAGGACGGCATCGAGGGTTAAACACGGTTCAAGATTTTAGGCTTCGGCTTCAGCGTGGCTTAGGATCTCTGGCATCAGGGTTTGGGTTACGAGGGTTGGGCTGAAGGAAATTAGACAGAGAGCGTGCTTCAGTGGTCCGGGAGCAAGAAGAGGCAGGAATGTGCTTCAGCCTTTGCTGTCAGCGTTGGTGGTCAGGCCGAGCGAGATCGTTGACAGACAAAGTAGCCAAGACAAGCCAGCTTTGGTGTGGCAGTTTCAGAAGCATAGACAGAGTCTTATGGCGACCGTGCATTCTTGTACTTGTCAGGAAGAGCTTCGAATGCTCGTCTAGCGGGTGCAAAGCTGAGTGTGCCTTATCTGCAGTTTGAGCTTGTGACTTTGTGCAGATGTCTTGAGTTTTCGTCTCTTTCTCCGTTCTCTGTGTCCAGAATTTTACAGCAATACTCATGCATCCCAACCTTCCCCAAAACCCCTCCTCTCTCCCCTTCTGAACCCAAGCGCGGGTTGGCTGTCTTGGGGTGTACGGGGAACGGTTTAAGTTTATGTTGTAGCCCTGTGTTGCCCATGTATTCCATCTCACCATCCTGTGGTTTGGGTGGTTTCCTCCTGTTATCCCGCAGCATTCCCTTCACAAAAACACGGTTGTGCTGGGGGCTTTCATTTCGACGTTGGGACATGGGAGGGTCTTTCTGAAAGAGGACCTGGCAAGCAGCAGACGCAGCGAACACCTGATGCATTGCCGTAATGTGCCGCCTGTGTCGAAGTTGCGTGCAGCATGATCCCGACTCTGACTCTAAGGTGCTAACGATAAGTGCCAGATCAGACCCAACTGCATCCAAGCTTCATCTTCTCAAGTGACCGATGGGCCCTCCAGAAAGTCAAGCGGTGCCAACCAATGGACGGCATGGTCTGATGCAGGGCTGCACTATACATGCAGTGCAGAGTGCAGCTTTCTTTTGGCTTGCCCTGGCTCCATCAGCGAACTGCTCCTTTTTTCCACGTCCAAGTACTTGCCTCAGGAATGCCCATCGGGCTACAAGGTGCAGGGGGATGTGCCGTTAGTAATCTGAAAGTGTGATTTCGTTGCGTGTTTGCTGTGAACCTTGATCCTTCTGTGGCACTGGGACACAAGACGCGCGTTGAGCCTTAGACTTTGTCTTGCGAGCAAAATGGCGCCTGCGCTCGCTTGACAGTTCAGTCCGAGAGGCTCGTGATGGAACCGCCTGCCGAGGACCCTGCAAGGCCGCCCCCGATAGAAAGAGTCTTCTCGGAGGGCTTCTCCACTGTTGCCGGCAGCCAGTCGCAGGCCTCTTTGCGGGAACTTCCAGGACTCTCGGATGAGTGGCGACAGGGCCTCTCCGATGCTCGAGCTCCAGGTGACCGTGATGGAAATGAGCCCGACCGCAGGCGGATGAGCAGAGGACTGTCTGGAGATGCCTTAGGTGCGACGACATAGACTACGAGTCGATGGGCTGGGGGAGATGGAGGTGCCGCCGCTGCGGCTCCGACAGCTTCTACAACCCCATGTCCCCGACGAGGCGGGAGTCCAGACAGGGCACTTGGATATACGTGCCACGACCTGGGGCGGAGGCCGATAATACCTCCCGCTCCTCTTCTTCTTCAAATCTGGGGGCCGCCGACTTTGCACCTACTTCGCCGACCTCGCCGGCTACCACGTTTGCGCGGGGCGGACGGTGCTGGAGAAAGCTTCTGGGAGTTTCGGGGCGAAGGGCGAGCCGAGTCTGAGGCATCGACCCTTGATCCCTTAGTGGACCCGGACACCATGAGAACGCTGCCTCGGATGTCTAGGTGGCAACGCCGCGCCGCTGCAGCAGCCAGCCGTGGAGGTGTTCCACCAGGCGAAGCCGACCCCGGACAAGAGCTACGTTCTCCGCCGGCCCAGGTGACCATGGACAAGCCGATTCGGGACCAGAATGGCGAGACGAGATGCTGAGAAACTTCGGCGACCTGAGGTTGAACCAGAAGGCCCCGAGTGTTTGGGATTCGAGAAAGGGCCCATCGCAGGGCATCCGGTATCGTACCGGGATGCCTCCGGCTCCTCCTGTATTGCACTACTCCCAGGACGACCTTCGAGCCTACGACCGGTGGGAAAAGAGGGTGAGGATCTGGGAGATGCAGGTGGCGAGCTACCTCCCGGCCATGAACTTGTTCGTGTCGCTGAAGGGAGAAGCCGAGGAGGAATTGGAGAACGCCGACCTGAAGAAGATCAACGCCAAGGAAGGCATCGAGTTCATCCTGTCCACTCTTCGCAGCGCTCTGAAGACGAGGGCGATCTACCAGAAGCAGAAATATATGCATGACTATGAGCACGTGTCCCGCTTCGCCAACGAGGGTGTGAGAGCCTTTTGCAATCGCTACCACCGGGTGGAAAGAGCACTGCAAGCCTGCCGCATTGATATCGAGCCGATGTACGACAGCGAGGCCAGGGGAGATTGAGGCTGTCGCCGGAGCAGCAGCGGATGATCCTCATCGGTGCGGCTCACTCGCTCCACTTCAACGCGATCAAGGAGGCCGCTGAGTTGCAGTTTCCCGACCACCGCCCGACTCCTCAGGTTGTCTATGTCAACGAGTTCGACACAGGCAGCCGGCAGGAGGGCAAGCCCGACCCGGGCAAGGCCTATGGAAAGACGAGGGAGAAGGGTTCCGACCCAAGACGGCCCCCGCCGAAGGGCAAGGGCAAGAACCACAACACCTTCGTGACGGAGAATGCCGAGGTCCCGGACAACGAGGACGTGCCCGAGGGTTTGGCGGAGATTTCCGAGGAAGACGACGAGGCAGGGAGCGGTGATAATCCCGAGGGCCCCGGCGACGACGACGAAGAGTTGCTGCCGGACAACGTGCCCGACGACGCGACCGAGCTTGCAGATGCGGTGCTTCAGGCGGCCGGGAAGTTGGGTAGGAAGTTCACCGGGCCAAAGACTTCGATCGAAGAGCGCAAGAAGAAGTCCCATTGTGCTGTGTGCGGCCAGGCCGGGCACTGGAAGGGCGACGATGTTTGCCCCATGTCCCGGCAAGCAGCCAAGGCGAAGGTACAGCCCAAGGCCAAGACCAACGGCTCTAAGCTGATGATTGTGCGAGCCGAAGGCACTCAAGAGTCAAGAGGCCGACTTGGAGAACGACCCCGAGGATAGTGCCGAGAAGCCTTCCTCTGGCAGTTACTTGACCACTTTCGTGTGCGAGGCTGTGCCCCAGAGCCCGGCGCAGATCTCAACATCAGACACACGTGCAGCAGGGGGTCCAGCAGACTAGCGTCTACCAAGACCAGAGGTACATCGACAATAGGTCCGTCACTATGCACTTGCCGTCTTCTCCGGTGCCGCCAACTCCTAGAAGTCGAAGGGGTAGATCCACGGACACCAACGCAAAGCCGATCAATGTCATCAGGACACCACGTGCTTGCATCTCTTCAGCACCACAGGAAGCCGGTGACCGACAATAACAAGACGGACCATGTGATCTACTACCGGGAGATGGTGACCAGAGTGCCGTGCCCCTGACCCCTGGGGCTTTGCCATTTAGCCAGGAGTTCCTGAGTTCAGCCCAGGGGTTCCCGAAACTCCCGCGTTGAGTGAGCTGAACGAGCTGCCAACCATTGAGCTTGAACGCCAGGGAACCAACCAAGGACCTGGCCACGACATGCACCACGACCTTAGCCACGACATGCACCACGACCCTAGCCACGTCAGAGACCACAACCCGACTGAGGGGCTCAGCCAATGATCCACCAAGCGCTGCCGGAGCCTCTGGCGGCCAGTCGTCTTCGACCACCAGGGTACCACAAGGAGAACGACCGGCCAGCCGCGGTGCCGCTTCTGACGAGGGACCGCTGCAGCTACCTCCGCTCAAACGTCCCGCCGACGCCCTCTTCGCGCAGAGCACCTACAGAGGCCGAAGGCCGCCCCAGCGCATCCAGTTGTCGTGCTCGACGATCACCTGGTACTTCAGCTGGTCGGGCTGTGGCAGCTTGATCACCTCTTTCCATGGGAGCTCACGGTCAAGTTGTTTGAGCTCCTGTCTGGTAAAGGCCCGGGAGTTTGACACAGACAAGCTCTCATCGTCGGTGCTTTCGTCGGCTCGGCCTGGCTCGTCATGGATGCCTGCCTCTCCCATCTCAGCCTTTCGAGCATTAATTGTTGTTGAGGAGGAGGGTTGTCTCGCCAAAGTCGTCGGTAAAGAACCTGACAAGAGAGGAGGCGCGGAGTGACCGCAGCCTTGCAAAGCGCATTTTGCGCAAGCCGCGCCGCCTACCGTGACAAAAACAAAGGCGTCGGCGGCCCCAGGGCCAAGTGTCGGGTGGTGTTGATTGGCTGTGCCGATCCAGACCTTTTTCAGTTGAGCCGTGACAGCCCGACCCCGTCGAGATTGTCAGAAGCTTTGGTGCTGGCGTTTGCGACGGCCGGAGCCAACGAAGAGGTGATGAACGAGAAGGGCAAGTGGAAGCTGTGGATCGCCGATGCAAAGTCGGCATTTCCTCAAGGAGAGCAGAACCGCGAGGAACGTGGAGGTCCTCTGTACATGCTTCCACCCAACGACCCAGTGATCACCGCCGCCGGCACCTTCTCAGCCGAGCTCTACGAGGTGCTGGGAAATGGTTATGGATTGCCGGACGCACCTAGAGTTTGGAATCAGAAGGTGCACCGCCGGCTCCGCGAAAAGAAGTTCCGCCAGCACCGCTTTGACAAGTGCCTCTACTACTACGTGAACGAGGCGGGGCAGATCCGGGCAGTGATGGTTGTGCATGTGGACGACTTCATGAGCGAATACCACTCCGATTTCGACGACAACATCATTGCCGACATGTTTGCGTGGGGTTCCACCCACATTGTCACTGAAGGCAAGCCCGGGACCTACCGAGGAAAGGAGATCCACCTTGTGAACACGAAGGGCCGCTACACCTGCAAGGTTACGCAGAAAGCCTTCATAGAAGGCATGGCCTCCGGCAGTTTGGCCCGCGGAAGGTCTCGAAAAGGAGAAGCTCTTACACCTGAGGAGTGGAAAGAGTTCAGGAGCGTTGCAGTGGCTTAGTGGCTTGCTTCACAGACGCGTCCAGAAGTGTCTCCTGTCGTGAGTCTTTCGACGAGAGGTCAAGCAACTACCGTGCTCGACCTCAAGCGCCTCTACGAGACGGTGGAGTTCCTCAAGGGCACGAAGGAGCAAGGCTTGGTCTACCAGGACGTTCCTCTGGACAAGGCCACGACGATCGTGACCTTCACTGATTCGTCGTGGGCGAACGCAGAGCAGCCGAAGAGTCAGTACGGGGCTCTCGTGTTGATCGCCCCGCCTCAGGTGACCGAGGTACCGTGCATGGCGACCCTTCTGGACTGGAAGTCAGGACGGAGCACGCGTGTTTGCAGAAGCACCTTGGCCGCCGAAACTTCGGCAGCTGACGAGGGAGCTGACCGCTTTACGTTTCTGCAACTGTGCCTGTCCGAGCTGTTGTACCACGAATCAGCGTACACCGTAGGCAGCCGCTTCAACAACTTGCACGTCACAGATGCGAAAAGCCTCTATGACTGCATCACGGCGGAGAATCCAAATGTCTCCGACAAGAGGTCCCTTGTCAACATCAGATCGATTCAGGAATCTGTTAGCGCCAAGCAGGTCCATTGGGTCCCCACCAATCTGATGATGGCAGATGGCCTCACGAAACTGGACAGCACTTTGCTAGCTGCTAGTCAGCCTTGCCACGTGGCTTCAGAACCCAGTTGTACAGCTACGGGACACAGTCTGATCAAAGAGGAATACTACCAGTCTGAAAGTGTGATTTCGTTGCCTGTTTGCTGTTTGCTGTGAACCTTGATCCTTCTGTGGCACTGGGATTCAAGACGTTGAGCCTTAGACTTTGTCTTGCGAGCAAAATGGCGCCTGCGCTCGCTTGACAGTTCGAGGAAGCAGAATTCACGAAGCAAAAGTTCTGAATTGTTCCCTACACGAATGTTGAGAACTCAAAATTTGTGATGTGAATGAAGGCCGCAGGGCTGCGATATATGCAAATCGATGGAGACATCAGAGGCGGAAGAAGCCCGGGTGGCAGCCACTTTCACTGCAGTAAGCTGTCGCACAGTGCTTTCGTTTTTGGCAGCTGGGTTGGCCAGTGTACCAGCAAGGCGTGCATCAAATTGACTGCTCCAGTACAGGGTGCAGGGCAATGAGCAGGGGCCAGAGGATTACCGTCAAGGCAGCATGTGTCCAACATGCTGAAGTGACGGCGGGAAACTTGATCGACAAGAATCTCGGTTCAGGGTATACCTCCAAGTCGACTTGTCCGAGTGGGTTCAATCCAATTGGTATCAGAAACTTGGACTCCACTGAACTCTACGACGCTGTGCGAAAGTGGTGCCTCTCCAGCTACTGCAGCAGTTCTTTTAAGTTTTTGTGTCTCTGGAGTGGAGAGAAGATGGGATACGTGGAGAACGATAGGCATGACACGCTACAGGCATTGCGACTCCTCCGGATGCATGGTGGAATGCAACGGAGTCGGGCGGTGCAAAGTTCGCGCTCTGTGTCTCTCAGCAATGACGCGGGCACGTGTGAGGTGTTCAACCAGCCACAAGAGCCTGGTGATCAAAAGTTCAACAGGGCCAGACTCCAGATCTGCTCCGGCGTGTCCAGCAACACACCAAACCGTGAGGTGCCTTTGCATCTCCGACAGCTCCTTGGCTGAAAACGTCCCCAGCATCCCCTATAAACTCTAAACACCGGCTTCCCCTTTTCAGGTGGCAAGTGTTCGAGCTCCAACGGCGTGGCTGGTGACAGCAGCTGCACCGTGGATTTTGGCCGACGACGCCGGCGTCGTCGCAGAACCCTGGAAACGGTCTCGCGCATGTGTTTGCAGGGTGAGGCCAAGCTCAGAGTGTGGCTTGACCCATTCAGACGGTATTCACTCGTCGCTCTGGCTTCGCTGCGCTTCTGGAATTGCTATAAAGCGGCGTTTCAGAAGCTCAGGTCCTTGGGGACGGAATCTACGGAATTCCAGGACAGGGCAATTCGAGTGGGATAGCACTACCTCGAAGCGGCAGAAGTGGGAGAAGCAGCATGCAGCGGACTCGTTAATAAGCCAGCAGAGACTTCATTCCGTTGCCTCAGTACGATAGGAGGAGTAGAAACTTAAACCCGTACCCTTCGCGTCGCGGTGAATGCAGCGAAGCCCCTTCTCTGTCAGGCCGGTGTCCAAGCCCTTCTTTCTCAAAGCTTGAAGCAGCTTCGCTGTTCCACCACTTGCAGATGCAAGAATCGCCGATGTTTGCTCTTGTTGCAGGATTTCCGGCATGACTACATCAGCAAGACAGTGCAGTTCACGGCAAAGGAGTCAGGCAGCGTGCGCCTGAAGTTCGAAGAGAGGTTACGTCGAAATGCCCGGGGCCTGGGAAGCCTACTTCTGTAAAGTCAGGTTGCCGTCCTTTTTCATGTGTTTTCAAATTTTCATGAGCGGAATGTGGAAGCAGGGGCAGATACAGATTCTGGATCAGATGATGTGGGCAGGGTTTGTTGTCAGATAGCCGAGGCGAGGTTGTTCTTCGAGGATGTCAGCATCACAGACTCCGAATCTGATTTGGGAAAGCAGAGCTTGATGATTGACCCGAGTAATGCGCCCTGCCAGAGCTTCCACTGTGGCTGCGAAAACTGGTTTTCGCTTTGAAAGCCCTGAAAAGCCCAGAGCCCAGGTTTGTGCAGGATCGCGATGGGAGATCGAGATGCCGGCAACCGATGCCGGAGTTCTTGGCTGCATTGCCAACACGCTGAACAGTTCTGTTGTGGCGAGAGAATTGAAAATTTGTGCTTGTCCTCGACTGTCCCTGACCCTGTGCCCGCCAAGCAGCTGCCAAGGAACACCGTATCAGGTGACGATTACGTACGGAGACAGTCGACGAGCAGTGGACACTTCAACATGTACGCCGCTTTGATGCACGCGTTCGGGAACCTTGCGCTTGCCGTCGCCTGCCCGGCCTGCCCTCAATATCCCTGCGCCCAGTCTCTCGTCCAGTGGCAACCCGGTTTCCCAAGGATCGGGACGGAGGGACGCATGAAAGATGCATCCCACCCAGACGGTACCATTGCGCAAAATAAGTTCGCGACCGTGACGAAGCCGGTAATCATCTATGGCAGCGGCGGTGCCGTGACATCGATAAGCGCACAGCGGAAGAGAGTCTTTCGATATGCAACCGAGAATGCCGCAGGCAAAGGGAAGCTGGCCTTCTCAGGGGAGCTTTCGGCAGGCTGTTCTGGAATCAACAAGCAGCTTAGTTGCGAGGAAAGTATATCAATAGGGTGTACATATGCTGAGACTCTCACATACTTGTATAGTAACTAGTAACTTGTATGTATACAGAAGCTATGTAACCATTCTATCAATCTATCTGTCTGTCTGTTTGTCTATTTGTCCATCCGTCTGGGGGCACGTCCTTGTGTCCCGTCCTTGTCGCGTCCTGAAACAGACTATTGCAAACTAGAAGGGCTCCCCCAAAGTACATACTCCAATACACACTGTGTATGCATGTATGGGTAAGACGTCAGGATCAGCATCTCCAAGCAGGACTCTGTCTTCTGGTCCTCTTGTGGCGCGGCCTTCAGCAAGGCCTGGAGCCTGGAGGCCTCCAGGTGCCTCGGAAAGCTCTCGGGCCATCTCGGACCACTCGAAGCCTCACAGGATCCTCAAGCCTCAAGCCTCATCGCACCTAAGGCAGGCGCCGGGAAACGTCCAGCTTGTCTACCGAGATCGGCAAACAGCCGCATGTGTGGACCCGATGACCGGCAAAATGCAGGACTGTGCGCTGGAGACAGATGTGGACACCTCGCTCAGCATAGAAGCATGCACGTAGGGTTCACATTTTGTCGATTTTGTTCCCCCGGAAGGGGTCCAGTATCCAATTGGCCTTTGTTTGCATCAAAATGGCCTTTTTTTTCGGCTCACACACTGCATAGTCTCGGCCAAGTCACGGTCACTGTGAGGCGGCTACGAAAGAGGACAATTTCAGTTGAGTGGGGGTTTGGGCTCTAGGATGTAGGGTTAGCCGAGACTCGGCCGAGGGTTTAGGGTTTAAGGTCTGGGCTTTGGGGTTTAGCCTCAACCCTAAACCCTAAACCCTACCTGCAACCTCCTGTGTGCTCGTTTATTCCGCCTTTTGCGGCTAAAACGCCTTTGTCTGGTCGCAGGCGTTTCTGGTGTAGCACTGGCGTTTCTTTACCTTTCTGGGTCTGATGGGCACTGATGGCAATCTCGAGTTGAAAGATGACAGGAATCTCACTTGTTGTCAGAAAGATTCAGATTTGGTTTACATATAGGGGATGCATGAATCATCGAATGTATCATCACTCGGCCTTGAGTCTCCAGGATCGTTTCGCAGAACTACTTATGATTCGTGTAGGTCGGTACGTCAGTATGCAGTGTACTGGTCCGTAAGGAGAGAAACATATGTAACTCCTTGTCTTAATTGAGCTTGTGCACTGCATCACATGCAGTGCCATGGTAACAGCTTCTTTTCAGCAGTCAGCGCGACAGCTGATGGAGTCGTGGATCGAGGGGCAGCTCCTGAGCAGGCCAGGATTCCATGTGGGGGCTGTTAATGTCTGCTTCTGTGTCAGGGCTGTGATTGCTGCCTTGTTGCATGCACATGCTGCCTCTGAATGCAATCGCTGTCTGAAGTGATGGCCTGCTCGAAGCTGTGTGTGAGAGAATGCAAACATTTCATTTCGATGGATCTGCAATGCAGCTAGTTGCTATCTTGTAGACCAGCTGTCCTTGGCAGGGATTCACCATTAAGGGCTTCGCTTCTTGTGTCATCTTATAAGGTCCTGCTAGCCGAGCTTATTCTCAGGATGCCGAAGCCTTGTACGTTCGAGGCACCTCTAGCGGAGGCGCTGGAGGACAACCGCATGGTGCGGGAGCTATTCAGGGCAAGAAAGTCTTTGCTGGGCTGGAAAACGGAAGCCCGAGCAGGACTACCTTCCCTATGGGTCCCTATGAGCCTTAGGCTTCAACACCCGAGTCATGACCCTGTTTGCGAGAGTCTACTGCTCGACGATGCAAACCGTCAAGTCCCCGCCGATCGCCTGGATTCGGAAAGAGGTTTGCATGGGGTGTCGAAATTTGCATGGTATAGCATTATATGGTACATAGAATCATCCATTCATGCATGGATCCTTGCCACATGTTGACACATGCAGGCTTATGTCCATCTCTACACATACATACATGCACACACACAGGCCCACACACTCATAGAATGTTAGAAAAGGATGTCTGCACGGATAGGCATGTTGCTATACGTACTTGTGACACCGTTTACTGTTCTAGTACTTTCCAGTTCCCAACCCCAACCCCATGCAGGTGAAAAAATTCACCTCCTTGATGTCCATCGAGCAAACGCCGCAACAGCTGCACTTGGATTGCTGGGGCCTCAAGAAGCTCTTCTCGATGGGAGTTCGGCGCTGGGGTGTCCGCATTGGGGCTAGGAAGGACTGCATGGGGACTTCGTGTGAAGAAGTGGCTGCCTGCATATATGCGTTTCGGGTTTGTAAGGCTTTGTACGAGTATATCGACCCCCATGCAGATTATTACAATCTTAGAGATATGCTAGGAGGATTCAAGTACAAGTTTAAGAAATATACACACACGCACATGTTGCTCTCTTCTACTCTGTGTCTGTACGTATGTATGTATCTATGTATATATGTTGGGGAGCCCTGGGAATGCTTAAGATAGGATTTAGCGGGTTGAGGTCCGGGGGAGCCAAAACCTGGTGCAAAAGTAGTTTGGGATTTAGAGGGCTGTAGTCTTAAGAATTCCCAGGCTTATCTTGGAATAGTTCTATGTCGGAGAGGTTTGTGTCAAATAGTTCCCCAATATAGTTCTAAGTGAGTCTTAAGCATTCCCAGGCCTTTTCGGGAATAGATCTATGTCGGAGAGGTTTTCTGCAGAATCGTGCGTACATATAGTCTTAAGCATTCCGAGGGGTTTTGAGAACAGGTTTAGGAATGAGAAGTCTAGTTTCACATCAGGGTAAGGAGGCTTGTTTTGTGCCTGAAACATAGCATTGCATGTAGTCGAGGTACGCTGAATTTAGCGTCATGTTTCCGAAACCAGGCCGTTTCGAAGTTCTGCGAGTGCGCTGCAGCTAATCTCCAGCGGCAGGTCGCATCGCAAATCAGTGGGGTAGTGTGGTAGTATAAGACAGTGAGGAGATAAGATATATATTCTGCCACTTATTTACATTTACATACTGCTTGATATAGGAGTCCGAACAAGACAGAATAGATACCACTCTTCGACAAGCTTCGCTATGCCTCTCTCGGATCTGTATGCGTCGGCTGCCAACGACAGTGACAGAGAGCAGCAGCTTGTCCAAACTATATAGGGCATCGACTTGTGCCTTGTGCACTGCATGATGCAGCATGATGCAGATAAATATGATTAAGCTTAAATTCGCCGAAGGTCGAGTCCGGCTTCCAGGAGCCGCTCACGTTCCCCTCGAGAGTGTTCCCGAGAGAGTTTTCGAGAGTCGGAGGGCAGCGGCGGTTTTTTCAGCCGCGTGCTGGGCGTCAACCTGTTTTGATGCTGTTGGGATTTCGAAAATGCAGCTCCGCCAACAATTGGCAGATCCTCTGGTGGCTAAGCTGGGTTAAACGTGGCACTGCCGGTATTGCATGTTCGGCATCTTGGTGTTGTCACTGCCCGCTCATGAGCCAAGGTCATAGCAACGGCCTGCAGCGGAACTGGCTCCCAGTTTTTTGCCATACGCCAGCTTGCGGGGGAGACCAATTATGAGGAAGTTATTGCATCAGAGACACATGCATCTGGGCAATCAAGTAGGGTTTCGGTGGGCGGGGGGGT
>BGNK01002917.1:44198-87575 GCA_003297005.1 Symbiodinium sp. clade A Y106
TATATATCGTATATAAATACATATTGACAACAAATGTGTATATATATATGCACACACATCCAAACTAGAGTTTCTGCATTTGTAAAGTTATACATATACACGTATATATCTACATATCTCTATATATATATATATATATATTCATTATACACATATGAATATATATATATATATACACATACACACGTATAACCTCTCATTCAGTCTCAATGAATTAATAATTAATATGTATATATGTGTATATATATACATATGTATTAATACAAATATATACGTGTATATGTATATGTATATATTTTTTTATATATACGTATTTACATATATATATATGTGTATATTAACTTATATATATTACATATAGATGGATCCTGCTAAGGATGTCGCTGAGGCGGACAGAATGGAATTGTTCAAATTGTTTAGTACAAAAAAAGTTTGAAGCAATCCGTCTCCGAGCACAAAGGACGTTACAAGCGGCATTGTTCAAATTATTTAACACAAAGACACTTTCCAGCACAATTCGCCCTGCTCTCGCCTGCGTGCCTTGCCTACACCGAAGCCGCCATGTAGAAAACAATTTTCCAAACAGTGCTGCAATGCACTGCACATATAGTACATATATCTATATAAGCATGTTTTGCGTATGCATGTCCGGTCGACCCTCCCCGGGCATTCCCGCCCGCCGCCTCGACCCCGCACACATGTAGAACATAATATGCGCAAATTGTGTTTTACATGTCCCGTGTGCAGCTGCCCTTGCTGCCTCTCACCCGGCCCTTCCTCCGGCACGGACTTAGCCAGCTGCTTGCCTTCTCCACAGCAACAGCGACATGTAGAAAATAATTTGAACAATTGTGGTTTTGCGTGTGGCCCGCGTAATTTCTACATTTTACGTATGCCAAATTGGCCTCCCGGCCGTTCCCGCCTTCCACCCGGCCCTTCCCGCGCTACACCCGTGCATTTCCGCCTTCCGTTTTCTGCCGATTTTACGTGCAACACCAATTGTTCAAATTATACATGTAAAATGTAATTTCCCACAGAAGTATGAACAATGGGTGTTTTACGTATACATATGTATATATATATATATGTATATATATATACATACATATATATATACATATATATATATATATATATATAGAGAGAGAGAAAGATCTATCTAGGTTGGATGTATATCTATATATATATATATATATTTCTCTATATATATACATATATATATATACATGTTTATATATACTTCTGCATGCATACTTATACATATGTAGATATACCTACACATATGTATATATGTGTATATATATACATATATATATATAGTATACATATAAGTGTCTATAGATATATATGTATGTATATGTAGTTATATATGGATGTACAGATATGTATATATACATGAGTGTGTTACCATTCTACTTGACTGTGCATGCCGGGGCCCATCTCACGGCCAGATAAGGTGCTGCTGTTGTGTTGCCACGAACAGACGATAGAAGGTGGTCTTATACAGACCAGCAGAAGCACTCTGTGGACACACGGCCCATCCTGCTAAATCCTGCTAAAACTTTGCGGCAATATGCTGCTTCCCGATGGCCTCGATCCTGATTTCTAAAACAAGCAAAGCATCATTCTACGTCTGTCTGGACTAGCGCAATCAAAAGCATATACTGTGTTGGCAAAAGTAACTCTTCCTAGATTGTAACTAGCAGCAGTATATATGTGCACATATATGTAACTATGCAAGCATAGAAACCCATGGAACACTTGGATGGAATAGGAGAGAGCGAGGGAAGGCCGCTGGCCCATGCCCAGTATATACATATATATATATGTATATGTATGGAAATGCATGTGCACAGCAACACCCAGATTTCTAGAAGAACTATTATATTAAGTTTGTTCGACAGAGAGAGAGAGAGAGAGACTCGACACGCCGGGGGATAACCCTATGACAAGCCATGCCAGCAGAAGCATCACTAACCAAGCACCAACACAGTTGAACCCTGACAGACGGGGGACCCCACTCACAACAACCACGACAAGACAACGAGCAGAAGCCGCAGCCGCAGCCCTCGCCAGCATAGCTCGACAACAGATGGCCAACACGGGGGAATGCATAAGTTACGGTTTGCTAGAACCTCACGTAGCTGCGCTGATGGACTGGATAGCCACGCTGCCAGCCGACGACATCGCCGCCCGAGTACAGCTTCCGCCGGTCTTGACCCCCCTGCGGGGAGTGCTTGAACGGGTTCTACAGNGTAGCTGCGCTGATGGACTGGATAGCCACGCTGCCAGCCGACGACATCGCCGCCCGAGTACAGCTTCCGCCGGTCTTGACCCCCCTGCGGGGAGTGCTTGAACGGGTTCTACAGAGGAGGACCGACAGCAACGACTGGGCAGCGCTCGTGGCTGTTGCAGAAGCTATGGCCGCACTTTGCTCCGGGAACCAGCTTGCACACCAAGCCGATGTGGTGGCCATTGCAGCTGGGGGATTTGACAGCCCTCTACTGGAAGGGGGACAAGGGCACAGTGCTACTACTCCGACAACTTGCGGGGGAGATCCCCAACTGGCCGGCGTCAAGGCTTCCAACGGTACAAGAGGCAGCTATGCAACTGGTGCGGGGGATCTCCAGCCACATCCCCGAAGAACGCTGGGGACAGCCAGGCGCTGAAGACACATGGTGGATGTCTGATCGACACCACGGACTCGGTGATATGGCNCTATGCAACTGGTGCGGGGGATCTCCAGCCACATCCCCGAAGAACGCTGGGGACAGCCAGGCGCTGAAGACACATGGTGGATGTCTGATCGACACCACGGACTCGGTGATATGGCTGTACACCGGGGGGAAACCAGCCCACGTGAGAGACACCCGCGGAGACAAAGAAGTAGCTCAAGTGACATGGGGGGAGTGTCTGATGCCAGCCATCGACGACGTTACACGACAGAGAGCACACGTGAGGGGCCGAGTACCAGCAAAACTAAGGGCAAGGGGATGCAAAACATCTCCACATTTGCCCCTGTAGGGGGACGCGTTCCACACTTTTGAGGCGGCTGATCCCCTAACCCCCGTACGTGTGCGTTTCCTTGTCCCCTAATTGAAACTTGCCCTAACCTTCTTGAACCTAACGACCAGCCGCCATGTACTTTAAGCCCGAGCACACCACGAACCCTTGTGATGCTGTCATCTGTCTCATATCGGGTAGACAAGTAGGGTCGTCACTGCAGGCAAGTAGGGCCGTCACTGCAGATCCCAGAAGCATCACGGGGGAAGACACGTAGGCAGACGTAGCCTTTCAAACAGTGTCGACCGACCAGGCAGCATACAGTTCAATCGTGATAACGTTCCACAGCCTTATCAACATGTTCGCCATCTCGCTGTTTTTTGAGAAAGCTGCCGGTCGGCGATCTGATAAGAACCAGAGGAGGAGTCGGGGGATTCAGGAATTCTTATCAACCTTTCAGCGCATGTTGTACTCCGGCTGTTGCGTTATTGACTGATCCTCCATCTTAGCTCCTCGTGCAATAAGAGCCGTTGCTGCACCCTGGAAACTGTCCAAACTGTATTCATGTATGTTCATTGTCCTTTTACCGCGAACTGAAGCTGATCTGGGGGAGCGAACAACCTATTGAAAGAGAGTGTTTGACCAAAACTGATCGGTGGCTGATATCACTCTTTGATGGACCTACTTTCCGAATTTATGTTGTGCCTCGGTGGTTAGCTACTGTTTTGAACAAGCATAACCGATCAGTCCAGTTCAGTTCTCATATGCGAGAGCTGGGGGAAGTCGTGAATTATACTTTGTTCTTAATGAGCCCTAATTGTATCTTGTTTCCTCTACGATGACTTCAGCCCTCGAAAGCAACCTCCAGTGTCAAACCTAGACAAACTGGGGGATCGTTCAAACAAAAACTAAGCTCTCACACCCCGTCCAAAGCCCCCACAAACATCGGGGGGGCCTGTAAGGCCGAGGGGGTTTAACAGCCCCTCATGCCCCGGGNTGGGGGATCGTTCAAACAAAAACTAAGCTCTCACACCCCGTCCAAAGCCCCCACAAACATCGGGGGGGCCTGTAAGGCCGAGGGGGTTTAACAGCCCCTCATGCCCCGGGGAAGAAGAGAGAGAGTGAGTGAGAGAGAGAGAGAGAGAGAGAGAGAGAGGGAGAGGGAGGGAGAGAGAGAGAGAGAGAGTGAGTGAGTGAGTGAGTGAGAGTGACTGAGTGAGTGAGTGAGTGAGTGAGAGAGTAACAGAGTCAGAGCAAGAGCGAGGGATAGTTTTGCCAAGAAGCCAAGAAGTAGAATACAACAGAGAGAGACCCCGCCCAAATGTGCAGAGTATGGCGGGAGCACAGTCGAGCACCTAGAAAAATTACATCTATGTGCATAGAACCTAGGCAGCTGGCCAGGGTACCAAATAGACACCTGGTGCAGGAGCTTCGGGCAGCCGTCCGTGCTGCACAGCAGCAGGCTCGAATTAAACCGGCGGAGCACCTCTTACTAGTAATTACTTGGGACTATTGTAGGTATAAGTGTATACACCATTATATATATCTTGATACATTGCATACTGTATACATGTTACTTTGTTCGGCCCGGGTGCAGGTTTGTTATGCACCATGAAAGGATCCAAGGCTTATACAAAGGTTTTATTTCTTATGTAGTGTATATATAGAATTACTCAGGTTTTATTAGGGCTTGTATACCTAGCAAGGATGGATATAACACACACAATTACAGGTTCCACCCCGAGAGATCAAGAACATCTCATAAATGTACAGGCACCGAACCCCTCGACGGCCCTTAATTGGAAAAGCCAGTTCACACCCGCAACTCCAGTTCAAGTCCCTCCTTAGGTACCTTTGTGGTTTAGCAAGGTCAATGTCAGACTATATATATGTCTACATGTGTCAGGTCGACAGCTTTCTAGAGGGGATCTACAACTGCCCTACCTTCCATTTTTTTTCCACGACTCTCGGGTCCTTGGGTAACCTCGCCTGCCTTAGTTCCTAGACCGGGGCTCTACTTGGAGAGCTCAGATGTAAGTTGGGGAGCTATATAGGTACATGAGTGCATTCTTCTTATGCAAAGGACAGGAGTAAGCTCATGTAACAAGCCAGACCCCAACCTGCTACCGACTAGTTCTAGACCAATATGATTAGCATTAGTTAACCTCAATTCGAGGTGGCTCAGCAGGTGTGGCCTCTATATAGGCTCTCGGGACCCTTAATATTATCTTTTAATCCTGAGAAGGACACCAACTCGATCGGGAAGACCTACACATGGACCTCACCCTAATAAGCTATATCTACCTCACCCTGCATAATTACACAAATCAGAGGTGGCTCGGCAAGTGTGGCCTCCACTCTTTCGGGACCTTTAGTTTCTTAGACCCACGAGCATAGCGGATTACATCCATCAAATCACAGTCATGCCAGAGATCATCCCACTCGAACTGCGCGTTGTTCCAAAGGTCGATGAGGGGCCTGTCCGACACCTGAGAACAGAGATAGGTTACTTTAAATCTGTATAGGCCATATTTGGTGATCCACGTTGACCAGATTTCGGTTCTGCTAGGTTTAAATTGCACCTCAGCACCCAGCTGATTTTCGATAGCCAAGGACTGATTAAATCTCGATTGCGCACGTAGGAAATAGACAAGGCTTGTACAGGGTTTCATGAGAGGTTCTAGGGTTTATATATATATATATATAGGCTTGCTAGGGTTTTCACGGTCTTCAAATATTAATTGGGGTGATAAACTTTATAGTTCAGAGGCTAAGTAGAATACATCGAAGGGATATAAATATCTTTATATAGAGGGATTGTATATATATATATGTATATATATAGGGTTTTATACATATATAGGGATCCATATAGTCGTAGGAAGACTGACCTTTACGGACTTTACGGACCTTCGTTCGTTTTCCCGTTAAGGCTAGGTTCATTGTGATTTAGGGAGGGGTGTTCGCTGTATAGGCATAGTTTTGTAGAAGTTTCCCATATGGGGTCCTGGAGCCAACAAGAACACTATGTGGCATGCTGGAGCACCAACTGCCCGGAACGAAATGGGCTAGATGGCTTCATGCTGTTGCACGAGGTCACGGCACGACTGTTGTGCAACGGGTGCTACATAACCCTACCGAGGGAGAGGTTGAGGAAGTCGCCCGTTCAGACCATCGTGGGCACTTCAAGAAGACAACATCGCCCGAGGGGAAGCTGATCCGGGCAACATCAGGCCACTCGTCCGGCCCATATGGTCCCGGATCTGATCGACAAGAAGCATGCCGCGAGATTGCTGGACCATTGCCCCCCCCCCTTCTAAACCCATCTATAAGCCCCTAGAAACCCAACCATATATGAATCTATGTATACTGACCTTTAGATTATTTGTATTCAGAAAAGCTAGTTGCTCCTGTAGTATGTTCTTTCCATGGATATGTCTAGACAGAAGTTGTCTGTACCCATGTACATGGGACAAGATTCTCCACTGCTGGAACACCATAATTACAGTATTCACCAGTCTAGGCCAGACCCATGAGAACAAGGGAGCCCTCGATCGGTCTGTTGGACTTTATATCCCAGGACTGTCATTCATGTGGTTAGATGAACTAGTCTTCTACGGGCTATTAAGTGGGTCTGCTCCTAAGAAGCTGAGAAAGCAATATAGGAATGTGAGACAGCCTCACCAAATCCCTGATCCACCAAACCCACATGTGTAGAGGTATTTTGAAATACCTCCATTTATGTATATTCTACATGCGTATATACGTATATCTCTATATAGGTAATAGGGGTTAGATCTCTAGCTAACGGTTGGATGTCATATACTTATACATATGTAGGGGGTGTTTACAGATACATAGACATATACGTACATAGACGGTGTATGCATGGTGCTTAACGTCTTTATAGGGTGTGCAAATACTGGGACCCCCCAATTAAAACCTAATTGTTGCTGCGGGCAGGTGGTTTCGTAGTACTCAAGTGATGAACCGGAACCCCCATTACCAAAAAAACAACTTGCAACTGGGTTTCTGTGTACTCCACCGGGCGCGTCGCAAACATGTCAGGGAGCAGCTGCACGAATCCGTTCCGTTCTTGACGATCTACAGTTGTGATGGCTGTTTCTCGTTCCTGCGAAGTCATAGGTCCCAAGTCCAGGCGGGCGATTTCTTGCGAAGTCGACCACAACCAGGTCCTCTTCCACGTATAGGATTTGAACTTTCTCATCCACATGGAAACTTTGAACGTCTTGGTTTGCAATGCAGCACTCATATAAACGAGAGCAATGTGCAAACAGGGCTAGAAACACAGACATGGAGAGAGAAATGACACACGTGCTGCACATGAATGCTGAAAAGAAACAGTCACACCGAGGCTTAACAATCGACGTAGAAGCTGTACGTAGCGATCGTGTAGGCTTTTCAAAGATCCTTGTGGGTTTTCCAGCACATAGTGGCCGCCAGCAGCAATGACGAGGTACATCAAAAAATACTCCTTCGGGCGGTCACTATATATATCTGTCTATCTATAGCAACACACATCCTGTGTTAGGTTCTGAAAAAGATAACCCCGACTAGACTGTGACCCGAACATGGTGTCATGCTGTCCTTGCCATAAGCTTGTTTCCCTTCCGAACACTGACAACATTCTCGTCGCCGCGAGGACATAGGTAACACCGTTTCGAGGTGCCTCTGTTAACTGGCACGAAGCTCGAGCAAACAACCCCGAAGGCCGCCGCAACCTCGTCCAGCTTGGATCGGAGGATCAGGGAGATGGCTATCCTTGGTGGAGCACTCCGTACTTCCGAGCCAGTTGTATAAGTACATCTATATGTACATCAGTTCACCCTGCAAACAGCAACATAATCCAAGCATGCTGCTAACATTTACTAGGTGGCACCATTCCTGCGTTGGAGTTCATGTCCATAGATGACCTTCGACCCCTTTTCTTCGCACGCTCAGCCCCATAAGCTATGTCGTACGCCTGCACTTTGTAGCCTGCTGCTTCAGCCATCAATGCCAGCCGAGCCTTTCCCGAAAAGCAATCCAAGAACTGGAGACCCGTGTCCGGAGAGACATTCAGCCACCACACCAGCAGGACCAGGAAAATGATCACCTTGTTTCAGGAGAGCTGGCTTCAGAGAGAGGGTGGGGGAAGGGAACAGCCAAAAAGGGATAGAGAGAGGGATTATGGACAGGGTGTATATATACATATATATATATGTGTGTGTGTGAAGAAAGATAGGTATAGATATATGAGTCTATATTTATACACACACATATATATGTACACCTATATATAGTCTATCCGTTATATAGGTATATCTATGTATATCTACATAAATTCATCTATATCGATATATGCCTCTATCTATATATATATAAAGCTTCATATGTAGACACACACACACACATATGTCTGTTTATATACATACAGATAGAAACATGTTCACATACAAAATATACGTGTACATATATACATATTCATAAGGGGGGCCCAAAGACTATGTGTATAATATATCTATATATATATACATATGTACATACATACATGTATATGCCTATATTTATGTGCAGAGATACAGTATGTATATATATATATGGATGGAGAGAGATATTCCTGTATATATGTGGGACTATATATGTAAATTGTGTGTATGTATGTATGCATGTCTATGTACACATCTGCATGTGTATATGCCTATACAAAATATATATATGTATGCTGTATGCGATTTATGCACGCATGTGTCTGCATGCATGTATCAGCACACAACAATATCAGCCATGAAACTTTCGGAGCTCCGAGGCCAAAGAGTCTTCTGACGAAGATATCGAAGTCAGCTGGGGACATGGCTGCAAGAGCTCACAAGAGCAGCTTGATTCGGAGTCCAAGGGGCTACGGGTTTAGTCTTTCTAAGTTTCTAGACGTATATATGTATATACACATGTGTCTGTGAGCGCACATATGCATATATATATATATGTGTACATACATATCCAGGTTTGGTAGACTTCTAGCATTGTGCATATATGTCTACACACAAATACATACACATGTGTATGTCTTAGATAAGAGGAGGAAGATGCGTTAAAGCGTACAAATTTACATACTTGATATTGAGATATTCAGTAACCGGATTGAGACCACACGTAAAAGTTGGCAGTGCTACTTGGACTGCGTATGTGCACGTGCGACCTGAGTTTAGAGATTCAGAGCTGCCGACCAAATATCGTTGTACATGTTCGGAAGAGACCAGCTAGGGTCACACTTTGGACAGCTGCAAGCCTTGCAAAAGGGGCGTGACATCCAGTTGTTCCATCTACCTATGTACACACAGCCTTATTGAATACCCTTAGCGACAATGAACAGGATTTTGTCTGTTCTGGACATCTCGAGAATTCAGATCGACAGTTCAGCATAGCTCCTGTGTGCAAAGTACAATTAAACACCTCCCACTCTAAGCCCCCTATAATGCCATTACAAACCTCGCGCGATGAACCCTCGAAGCCTTGTCTGCAATACCGAGTCAGCACTCTTGGCTTTGGAGGTCTGGGCACTGTTGGAGCTGTCCCAATTAAGGGGTTTTTTCGTAAATAAATAAATAAATAAATATATATATATATATATATATAGGGCGTCTACAGGATTTATGCATATCTATATATATATATATTATAGGGTTTATATATAGGGCTTAGATATATATATATATATGTATATATACACATACAGGGTTTATAGGTGTTTATGGGGTTGACAGGGTTATTAGGGTTTGTATACATATATATAGAGGGTTGTAGATTCCCGAGTCCTACATGTTAGGAGTCGGTCGAGTCAACCTCCAGTGTTAGTGCTTATCTGTAGCCACTGAGGCTTAATGGTGGGGCTGAGCCCCATGAATGGCAGTAGCCACGNACCCATCATGCTCGAAAGCACTTGTAAAGCAGCATTGTCTTGAGGACATGTGACTTATTGATCGAGCAAACAATTCGCTGAGCGCCATGGTCTCTGTTAACTAGTTGTTATGGAGAACCTCAACGAGCAAGATCATGAAGATCAACAGGTTATGAGTCGCCCAAATGACTCAGATGCGCGCTCGAGGAGCAGGCGAACCTCAGCCCAGGTCGTAAACGGTGTTGATCCACCTCTACGAGGACATCTTGACTTGGATGATGAGGTAACTGCTCATAGAAGTGACCTCGAGCTCGGGACGGCTGACTTAGGGCAGCAGTCTTCGAGTCCCGGGGAACAGGTGAGTAAAAGTGTACCGGCCTCGGCAAGTGACTTCTTACAGGGACCCAAGGCAGCTGCTGCACAAGCAGCTGTTGGAACTTCGCTTCGTGATATCCGACCTTCGGGTTCTGTGGGAGGTGCTGGAGGTCTTTCGGAACTTCCGAGAGTCTTTCAGACACTCCCGGCCACTGTGGAAGAGACCACGGGAAGTAGACCATCGAATCCTGGAAGCACTGGAGCGGTAAGGGCTGGCGATAGCGTTGAGTATGCCTCTGTGACGTCTTCAGTCACGCGAAGGGAGACTGCTCTTCAACCACCGACTGGTGGGGTATCAGAGTCCCCCCTACTGGATGGTAGTACCCTCAGGAGATTGCAACAGCTTCACGACACCGCGCCGCAGTTGTTTGGTCCGCCGCAGGAAGGCCGTCCACCGAACCCTCCATCTACCACTTCAAGTGATATTCAGATGGAAGTTCGGAGACAACTTAGTGAGATAATGTCCTTGCATGAGGAAGAGAGCCGTAGGCTAAGATCGCAAGTAGAGGCTTTGGTAGCAGAAAATTACGAGCTCAGAATGAGCAGTTTGAATGATGTACAGGGTAGACAATCTACTTCAAGACAATGGTTGGCGACCCCTAGTGGTTTCCCTGGATTTGGGTGGTTAGGTAGAGGTCTAGGTTCCATCATTGGAGGATCGCCTCCTCCACCTCCACCACAGCCTATGGATTTAAGGGCAATACCTTCGCAGATTCACAACCCTGCATTGGGAAGTGCATCCAGGGCGTTGGAATTGTCGCCCATACCACCTCCGCCACAACCGCCATCGTTATATCAAGACCAGCATGTGCAAGAGTTGGTCCCGCCGCCAACTCCGCCCGCAGAGCCCCTTCCTGGACCCTTCCCTAAGAGATTGGGTTTAGGTCCTCCTAAGCCATACGACCCTAAGGTTTCTACTGTCAGTGTAGGTGAGAATAGGGAGCCTGAAGGAACTGAAGAGCCTAGGGTTGGACAACATGATGAAGTAGCAGATTGTAGCGTGGAGTTGCCTGCGCAGGGCTTAAATGACAACCCAGCTGTACGTGCAACTCAGGTTTCAGCTTCTGGTGAGGATATGCTAGATCCCATGAATGTCGTGTTGACTGGGATGGCACAATTGCAAGGCTTGGTAACCGAGTTAGCAACCACAGCAAAGGCTTCGACGAAGCCTGAGCTGGTGAAGCCCGGTTCCTCCATCCTACCGGATCTTCCGTACCCAGGACCTGAGGCCTGTCTGCTCTTTGCTGACTGGCTGCACGATAGCAAGCCTGCCTTGGCAGATGTTTCAGATAGTTCAGAGGTGTTATGGCAGGTCGTTTTGGAGGAGTCGGAGAAGTGGTACAAGGGGTATTTAACCTTAGGACCGATGGAGAGGTTGGTTTCTAAGCCTACTCCGCCAAGTAGCTTGCAGGATCCCAAATGGAGCAGAGTCTCTAGAAGGATTGAGTCAATGATAATCAGTGCAGCTCCAGCAGTGGTGCGACAGGAACTTAGCGCAGCTAGAATCTCGGGCTTACTCAATGTAGTCTCCAGGTTGTTCTGTATCTATGGACCAGGGGGGTTAGCGGAAAGGGAGCTTGGCCTGAAGCATATTCAAGAACCTCCAACCGCCAACAGCATCCAAGAGGTTGTTGATGGCCTGCGCCGGTGGAAGAGGTGGTGTCAAAGGATGTCGGAGTTAGGCGGCGCCTTACCCGACTGTGCTATCCGGGTGCGAGCTCTGACAAGGATCACTAAGCAGGTGTTACCGTTACACCCAGAGATCTTGTTCAGGATCAACCTGATAAGAGCTGAACTCCAAGTTGACTTGACCCCAACGGATGGTAAGGTTGACAAGCTGCAGGGACAGTTATTGAGTGAGTTTGAGGCCATCAATAATAGGAAGGATCGGGACCAAGATAAGGATAAGACCACCACCCCTACTCCTCCTGCGAAGGTTAAGGGTGTTGAGGCTTCAGAGGGGAGCCCTGCGTCGCCGAAGGCCCCGAAACCTCCTAAGAATGTACCTAAGGCTCCTTCTCAGCACCCCAAGACAGGATCAACAGGGGATGGTGCTAATCAAAGTAGGGTTCCGTGCAACTTCTATCTTTCTCCCTCCGGATGCAAAAAGGGGTTGGAGTGCTCATTTGATCATGATTGGAACGCGATACCCGCTGCCGAGCGTTCCCAACGCTGCAAGTCTTGCGGAGCAAAAGGGCATAGGTCAACCGACTGTAGGGCCGGAACCAAAGATGGAAGTCCAAAGGGCAAAGCAAAGGGTGCAAGTAAGGGTGGTTCTGCACCGAAGGCCACAGGCGCAGGACCCGAGGTACCTTCGAGCCCTGTAGCACCCGGTGATGCTCAGCAGATTAAATCTATGCTAGCAGATGCCGCGTTGATACTCCAGAAGGCCAATTCGGCTGGCCAGGCCCAGCAGGTAGAGGTGAAGGCTCAGTCTACTCCCTCCGGGAAGGCAGGTTCGCAATCCCAGGAAACCTCTGGTGCACCATCGAATGAGGTCACACAAGGCACTCCGGTTACTCTGGCATCGCTCAACGCCCAACTAGAAACGTTGAGGGCTATGACAAGGGACTTCGGGGTACGTATGGTGATGTTAGAGGAATTGCCCCCTAGGGTTGCCGCGGTAGCCCTCCTAGATAGTGGAGCAACGCATGCAGTGATACCATACAACCGTGATTTGCAGGACCTGGACACTGTGCCTGTAACCCTTGCTGGAGACTCTAAGGAAGAGTGGTGGAAAACAAAAGGGGGCACGTTGGTGGTTCCTCCTGAGAGTAAGAATGCCAAGGAAACCAAAGACCTGCAGATGATTCTGCCCTTGGGAGCCTTAGTTGAGACCCTGGGTTGTAAGGTGAGCTGGAGTAGGCGGTCTGGACTGAAGGTAGTCCATCCAACACTTGGAACACTGAGGACCGGTGTTGGTCGGAACACATGCCCTTTCTTGCAAGAGGATCAGGCATTAAGGTTGATTTCAGAGCTGGAGGAAAAGAGGCTAAGGAACTTCGAGCAAGAAGTTGATAATCTCCAATACCACTTGGAGAGCCTCGAGCGACCTGCTGATCCTACTGAAGCGCTAAGAACCTTTGCCAGAACTGGGGAAAGAAGGGATGCGTTGAGGGCAGTAATGGCCCAACCGTATTTTGCAGAGGCAAGGGAGGACATCAAGGCTAGGTTAGCTGAGTCTATTCCAGGCCGAGATGATGATTCAGGTAAGCAGGTGCTGAAGGCCCTTCCTCTTAGTCGCTCTTCCCGCAGGGAACTGCTTGCGTCCACCCGTTGGGTTGTGCATCTGTGTGCTGGGGAATCTAAGGTCAATGATCCCTTGGCACTCTGGGCACAGGAGCAAGGTGCATATTTAATTAGAGTAGACCTGCAGGAGAAGGGTGGAAAGGGTTGGGACCTTAGCCAACCCCACGGTGCTTGGAGAGCATTGCTATGGGCGGCCGCGACAGGACGCATTGTGGCGGTTCTGAGCTCGCCACCCCCTGTTAAGGATGAGGCATCGCTAGCACTTAACTTGCAGCCTATGTTCCTATGGTCCCTTTCATCAGTTACCCGAGGAAAGGGGATTCCATATCTTCTGGAGCATGCCTTGGTTCAGAATGTGGTACCGAATCGGTTTGCAGAGTGGTCGACCGGACATTGCGTGACTGTGGGTCAAGATCCTAATGCCCTAAGATTGGTCACGAACCTTGACTTGGGTTTTGTGGATGATGTAGTGGTGCAGGGGAGGGTGTGGTCTGCTTCCTTCAAGGACACTATTGCTCGTGCACTATCCGGGAACCCGCGATGTCAAAGTGTGGAATCCTTAGACCGGGTGATTACAAAGGGTTTGATGTTGTCAGGCTCTTCACCTTGGTCCGAGGCCCGCAGTTGGAATAAGGATGCAAGTGATGATGACGAATGGCTTGCACGCGCATTTGAGGAGGAGAGTGTGATGTCTCTTTCAGATGAGGAGGAGGAAGGCACTCAACCGGAGCTGAGCGCTGAGGACTGTTCCAACCCTACGGAGGCGCGAGCTGAGAATCAAGACCATATGGCCTCTGTCGTAAGTGAGGTCAAAGAAATGACACAGGCAGCCAAAGATGGCTGGAAGAAACATCTGGTCAATGGGCACGTGCCATACCGAAGGGACTGCCGCTTCTGTGTAGAGGGAGCAGGCCTGGGTGTTTTCCATCATAAGGTTAGACATCCTAAGTCCTTCGCGTTGTCCGTGGATCTTTTTGGACCAGTTCCCCCCGCAGAGGCTGGCCGTGACGAATCCTGTGTCACAGGGAAGTGTGCTCTAAGATACGGACTAGTAGGTGCCTTTAGGTTCCCCAAGGCAACCTTGGAATCAGGGCCGGTGGTTGAAGGAGTCCGAGATCTCTTCAACAAAGGTGAAGGTGAACCGCCGGTGCTGCCTTTGGAAGTTGACTGCGAGGAGTATGCACCTTCTGAGCCCCCCGACCAGTTATTCCCTGAGTTATTTGAGGGAGACCTTGACCCGGGGTTCCAGCGGGATGACGTTTTGGAAGCAATTACCGTAGATGCAGTGACAGTAGAAGGTGAGTCCGTCTTCCGAGACGTTGATCCATTCCCTCTCCCAGAAACCGAGGAAGGCCTTAAGGAACTAATAGGGGAACTAAGTAGTCCCGTCGAGCAGGTAGTGCTGCGGTTCTTCATTCCTCTAAGATCCAAGACGGGCCCAGAGGTTACGGAGGCTGTACAAAGGATGATACTCGGGATAATGAAGGACTACCCCATTACTTCAATTCACCATGACCCGGGCACTGAATTCTCATCCATCTCCCTTTCCCGATGGCTGTCAGAGAAGGGTATAAGGGTCCAGCATTCACTGCCTACCGACAAGCGCGGCAACGGATTAGCGGAGAGAACAGTTGGTTGGGTCAAGGAACGTGTCCGAACCCTACTAAAGGGAGCATCGATGCCTGTACATTGGTGGCCAATAGCTGCAAGATGGGCTGTTCATAAACACAACACGCAGGTGTTGAGTCAGCCTACCCCTCCAGCGTTTGGTCAGAAGGTTCTGCACAGAGTGAAGCGCCCTTCTGATGGGACGAAGCAGCTAATGGAGCGATGGGTTGAGGTGTCCTATGGCGCACCACACAGGACTGTTCCGGGTGGGCATATTCTGATAACTCCAGCCGGGAACTTAGTAGCGTCAAGGGGCTTTAAGTCCGAAACTATAGACCCTAAAGACTTAAAGGACATAGGATTGCCAATTCTTCAGGAGGAGGATTCCGCAGTGCTCCCGCCATCTCACCTTCCTGATGAGGGCGATCTAGAATCTGCAGCTCCAAGCCGCAGACTACGGATTAAGTCAAAGGTGAGGTTTGTGGATCTCGACGATCAGGACCTGGGCGAGGTCGAGCGCCGTGCAAGGGTTTTCCTTCTTGAGGATGACTTCTCCGATGAAGCATTTCGGGTGATCGTACAAATGTTAAGAGATTGTGAAAGGCCGTCTAAAGATAGACGGGGTGACTTGCAAGAAAAATTCGTATTTGGTGCCTTTTGCCACGGAGGGAACCGAGGTGTCACGTCCCTGGCCAAACGTAGACCGCAGGTTACCCGCTTCCTCAACCATTTCCTGAGGAGGAGATTATCTGCCCAGCAGTTTGATGATCCATTAGAGTGGTCAGCTCTGATGATCTTAAAGGGAACCGAAGTAGAGGAACACAAGGACGTTAGAAATGAGTGGGGATCATTCAACTATCTTCTATGTGTTCCTGGGGGACTTGAGCTGCAGATAACCAATCCTGGGGGTAAGGAGAATGAGGTCCTACCTCTAGGAAGTCAAGCGGCAAGATTTGATGCAAGAAACCCACATCTAGTTCGCAGGAATCCTGATTGGTTTATAGTTGGTTATACCCCACTAGGTACTCCGAAGATTCAGGTTGAAGAAAAAAGAGACCTCTGTGAACTTGGGTTTCGCCTTAATGAAAGGGATACATCTCAATTCAAGATCAGGGTTGTCAGTGCAAAGGGTGATAGCGACGATGCCTCAAGCATCACTGATAGCTCGCTGCCGGATCTTGAGCCTGTGGATGCCGGTCCCGGGCAACAGGATCTACCGTATGACTTGGGGGAGCCTTCTTCCGAAGTCAGCCTTGAGCAAGACATGCAAATTGATTCAGTGACCCAGCTAATTGGTTGGGATCCTTCTCAGGGAGAGGGACACAACTATCCAGTGCAAAACCTTGAGGAGACGGATTTGCAGCAGTACCTTGATGATAGAGGTGTGGGGTGGACGTTTCGTAGATTGGTTAACTTGGGAGTTGAGATGGCCAGTGACTTGGCGTTCCTTTTCCAGGAGGACCTGGTGGAGTTCGGAATACCACCCCAGGATGCCCGTCGCATCATGATTGGCATCCATCCCGCCGGAACTGTAAGGCCTGACAACCCAAATCTGTCCTCCCTTACCAGTGGAGAAGTCAGGCTTATAGACAGACAGCATCGGCAAATTCCATGGGTTATACAGAACCGTACGCTGAGTCTGAATTCCCCAGGTCCCCCAGCGTACGGTCTCGGGGTTAGGGATCCGCGGTTAGGTCCTGAGGCCTTTGAGGAGGATTGGGTTGTTAGTGAGGAGCGACGTAGGAATGAGGAGCGTTGGATTCAGTATACTGACTTGCCCAGTATGTCCGCCAGCTCTTCAACAGCACTTCCACCCTTGGGCACAGAGTCTGTGGATTTCCCACCAGCACAGGTCCAAACCCTGGATGTCACCCAGGGGAATGATCAGGTACCACCTCAGGGTGATTTGTGGTTTAGTGACTATGAGGGTTACGCGGAGTATGCAATGGCAATGCAAGCTATGTGGGATGAAGAAGAAGGTTTTTCAGACATTGGAGAAGGTAGCGGTGTCTTAAGTGATACTATTGCACGTCCACCCTTGGACACAGAGTCGGTGGATTTCCCCGCACAGGTCCCCACCCCTTCAGAGGGGTATTGCAGTGTGCCACCAGTGAGGTCAGGTCCGTGTGCAATATGCAGTGTGCCACCAGTGAGGTCAGGTTTCCAAGATCCCCTTGTGGTGTCTGCAAAGATGTCCCGCAAGATGAGTTGGCCCTTAACTCTTAGGAGGAGAGGAGGGGAGCAGAGGCCAAGATCTAGTAGTGAACCAGCTCCTATAGTAAGAGCCGTCGAAGCAGTGGAGCCTGAGTCTATTGCAAAGTCCTTAGGTGCAGCACAGATTAGGGTTCCAACCCTGCATAGGGTTTCGATAAGGGATGTTTGGGATGAGACTGAGTCTGAAGCACATCGTAGTATCAGCAGTGGAAGGTCTGCAGAATCGCAAGGTAGATATGGTGTAAGAAAGGTCGATGAGGACTTCTACACGCCTAATGTAGAGGAGCTATTGCAAGGACTAAGTGAGCCGCTAAAGGTCGTGCACAACGTCGCTACAAGTGAGGTGCGCAGGCACCTTGATGAGTGGAGGCCGTCGGTCGTTGACGAGGTCAATGCACTTGAGGGGATGCAAGGAATTAAGAGGCTTAAGGGTCAGGATGCCGTAGTAGCAGCCTCTGCTGAAGGTGTGCAGGTGCTGCCAGCCAAGACTGTTTTTACCGCTAAGCCGGGTTCTGGTGATAAGTGGTTTAGAAGAAAATGTCGTGTTGTTGGGTGCGGCAATTTTGAAAGGCCTGATCCAGAGTTGGAGTTGTTTGCATCCGGAGTTCCAGCAGATGTCCTAAGGGCATGCTTGATTGAGGCCGCACATAGAGGATTTTCTGCGTGGATTTCGGATATCAAAAACGCGTTTCTTCTGGCACCGTTGCCTGACGAGTCCAGAGGAAAGATTCTCCTAAGGCCACCGAAGATCCTTGAGCAGCTTAATATAACTGTTTCAGGAGAGTTGTGGGAGGTCTGTAAAGCTGTTTACGGACTTCGCCAGTCCCCAAGATGGTGGAGTTCATACAGGGATAGCGTGTTGAGCCAGGCGTGTTGGATTGGTCCCTACGGCCGGACACGACTGATCCAGTCGACAGTTGAAGGGAACCTTTGGAAAATTGTGACGCAAGATAACCGCCTAATAGGCTTCATGATTGTTTACGTAGATGACCTGATGGTGCTGGCAGGGTCCGAGGATGCAACCCAGTTGTACTCATGGATACGTGCCAAGTGGCAGTGTACCCCCCTTGAGGGCGCAAAGGGAGACTTACCCGTCACGTTCCTTGGAGTTGAGATTCAGGAGGAGCCTGCTTCTACTGGGAAGCGTGGCTTTACCCTGAGGCAAAAGGGGTACATTGAAGAATTAGCTCGTGTGTATAATATCCCTGAACAAAGGAGAGTCGCACCGTTGCCTAAGGAATGGACTAAGGAGATCCCAGAGCAAGAGCAGCATGTTGCCCCGGCAGTTCTGAGAGCTGCTCAAAGAATAACGGGAGAGTTGTTATGGGTTGCTCAGAGATCAAGACCGGATATTGCGCATGAGGTGGGCCTGATGAGTTCGTGGGTAACTCGTGCCCCTACCCTAGTGCACAAGTTTGGGTTGAGAGTCCTGGAATTCCTTAGTTATACCAGAGATCAATACCTATCAATGACTCCTTTAGATACTGCACCTTGCAGCGTGGTTGTCTACACTGACGCTTCGTTCTCGCCGTATGGTGGTCACTCGGTGTCTGGAATCTTGATCCAGTTCCGTGGAAGGAATGTTCTGTGGAAGGCGAAACGTCAGAGCATTGTGTGTTTATCGACAGCAGAAAGTGAGCTTGTTGCTGCTTGTGAGGGCACCGTTTTGGGTCAGAGCACAGAGTCCCTGATTGCGGAGCTTGCCGATTCACTTTCACCAATGCAATTGCTAGTTGATAATCTAGCTGCTGTCGTCTTAGCTGAAGGAGGCGGTTCGGGTAGAACCAGACATCTACGTGTCCGCGCATGTTTCATCACGGACTTGATAGAAAGAGGCAAGCTCAATGTCGATCATTGTCCAGGTGATTTGCAGCTCGCGGACATTTTTACCAAGGTGCTGCCAGGTCCCCGTCATAGAACCCTGAGTGCTATGTTGGGTTTAGGCCCCATTGAAATAGAAGCAGCAGTGGCGGCTGTTCGACTTGGGGTTAACTCAGGTAGTGAGCACCAAAGAGCCATTAGGTCATATGTACCTAGGGCGTGGCTCTGGATCATAGTTATTGTGTTGCAGATTGGTGCATGTTGTAGTGCTGAGGAGGAGAGTGTTGATATCTCACCTCTAGGCCCTGAGTTATCCATGATGATGCTGTTGTTGACCTTTTCTGTACTCTTTATCTGGGAGGCCGGCAAGGCGTGTGTCAGCATGTGCCGTGGTCGAGGTGAGGAACCACGTGTGGCGGCACTTCGGATTGATGATGAAGAGCATCAGGAACGAAGGAGCAGGAGGCAGGAGGCTGTGCGGAGGGCCATAGCGTCTGAAACTGAGGGTTTAAGAAGGAGGAGAGAAGCATCTGCTGAAGGTGTTGGTACCACTGAGGTACCTGTTCACTCCTATGTTCATGTTCAAGTCGAGGCTCCAAGGCCGCCGCCACCTCCTCCACCTGATCAACCTTTGATCAGAATGTTTCCATATGGTGCGTCCACTGGTCTTTCGGACAGTCCATCACCACCCGCTCAAAGACCGATTTCTGTGCTCGCAGATCCAGTGCCTCCTCCACCGGTTCAGGTTAAGGGTGTAAGAAAGGGGTCACCAACTAGATGTGAGGTAGCGACGCAGACGGATGAGCGCCGCGGAATTTCATATGAAGAGTTGCAAGACATCCATGTATTGACCTCTACCTCTAGAACACCGGGTGTCGTGCATTTGTTCCCAGGATGTCACGCCTTGCGTGGTGTGAACACTAATCGCAGGCAGTTTTGCAGATATTGTTTGCAGGGTGTTGGCCGGACTGGGATCTAAGTTGACAAGTCGCTCCTAAAGGGAATGACTTGAGGAGGAGTGTAGATTCCCGAGTCCTACATGTTAGGAGTCGGTCGAGTCAACCTCCAGTGTTAGTGCTTATCTGTAGCCACTGAGGCTTAATGGTGGGGCTGAGCCCCATGAATGGCAGTAGCCACGNTGTAGATTCCCGAGTCCTACATGTTAGGAGTCGGTCGAGTCAACCTCCAGTGTTAGTGCTTATCTGTAGCCACTGAGGCTTAATGGTGGGGCTGAGCCCCATGAATGGCAGTAGCCACGTGAGCATTGGCAGAGCCAGTGATGTCATGTAAGGTGAACCCATCATGCTCGAAAGCACTTGTAAAGCAGCATTGTCTTGAGGACATGTGACTTATTGATCGAGCAAACAATTCGCTGAGCGCCATGGTCTCTGTTAACTAGTTGTTATGGAGAACCNACCCATCATGCTCGAAAGCACTTGTAAAGCAGCATTGTCTTGAGGACATGTGACTTATTGATCGAGCAAACAATTCGCTGAGCGCCATGGTCTCTGTTAACTAGTTGTTATGGAGAACCCCAACGAGCAAGATCATGAAGATCAACAAGGGTTTATATATGGGGTTTACAGGCTATGTATATACATATATATAGGGTTTGTTCGAATCAGGCAATGTTGTTTAGATTGGCATATGGGGGCTGTGCGTGGCTGCATTTCAAGGAACCCCAGACAAGCTCTGAGCGTAGGGCCCTGACCCACCAAATGCGAATCCTCGGCCCTTCCAACCACTCTGTATATGCAGCCTCTACAAGCACAAGTACTGCTGTTTAATAAAGCAACAATCCTGAAACATGCCACCAGACCTAAGTCATCATCACAACAATCAGGTAGACAAGCGCACTTGTTTCTGTACGAAATCATGTAGCCTGCATTCTAGACTCCACAGTTTGCATAGAATAAGGAATCCGACCAACCTCTAGAAGCCCGATTTACCACAAATGTGTAGCACATCTTGCAGTCCTTGTTCAAGAAAATTATTAGAGCCTTTCCTCAGCCCTTGATGGTTTTATGCACTCGGCAAACTACAACACCACAGAAGCAATCCCACAAAGAAGGAGAACCCGTCCTGTAAACGTAGTTACATGTAGATAGGGGAATTAATTAGGGAGAACACCAAGCCAAAGCCAATTAAGGTTTCGATCACAGCAGTCGCACATGGGGCACTTGGCGGCGAAGGCACCGTGCCATACTTCCAGAGGTTCACATTGTAGACCTGCAAACACGAAACATTGTGCAGCCCATTGCACACACACACATGAAGTAAGAGCAGCTGCTGGCATGCTTCTGTGCGACACTCGATCACACTGTCAGTGCAGGGTGGCCATGACTGTCGCGATTTTCAGACCCTGGCAAGTAGCTTCGATCCGGTGCACATAAGATAATGGAGCTGGAGCTGGCATACCAGCTTTCCGAGCGCACATCTGTCCATATGTAAGTGCTCTCTCTCTCTCTCTCTCTCTCGCACACACACAAAGACAGCTAGCTGTGTCGCCTAACCCACGGCCGCACGTGTTCACACATGCTGTGCCTTCTAAATGCAAAACTCGCACATGCATTCAGCATGGCTTCATGATGTACATCAGTACACCTGTAGCTGCAAAAAGGCAGCCTGGCAACAGTCGCCTGCTTTGCCTGAAACTTGCTTCTTAGTCCCTGTCCATGGCCATATTCAGGAATTTCTGAACTCTGGGTTGGAGCTGCGCTTCGTAATGTGCGAGCGTGCGCATGTCACCTTTGCAGGAATGTGCGCCCGCCTCATCCTTGGCGAAGACACGGGAGGCGAGGTTGTACCACGGTTCCTGACCAGGGTTTAACATGGTGCTATGTAAGGACACTGCTTCTAGAAACAACAGTTAATGGATTCTAGCCCAAAAGTACATGTATGATTGAATTCTGTCAAACGGCCTCCCAGCACGAGGTCCCCAGCTCATGACCCCTGAGCACTGTAGCGATATGCCCGTCATACACATTCGCGATAGCCTGCCACCGCAAGGATGCCGGTAGCCGGCTTCCACCTGCGTGCGAAAACCGTACCAGCAGTAGTCGCCTTGCTCGGGGGACGGCCGGGCTTCTTCTTTGTGGGTGCTGCTGTGCTTTTTGCCTTCGCCTTAGCCTTTGCTTTTCCTTTGGCTTTGGCCTTTGCCTTGGCCTTCGATTTCGGCTTGCCCTTGGGTGCTGGCTTAGGCTTAGGGTGGACAACGACACATCCTCATCATCATCTGACCTGTGACCCTCGCTGCAAGCGCTGCCTGCATTGCTGCCCTCATCTGCCGAGGGATGCTGATCCTCCTCCTCTTCCTCATCCTGTGACATCTTCCTCTTGGCTGCTGCTGCACTCTTCGGGGCTCTTCCCTTTTTGGGCTTGGGGGCCTCGCTCTCTTCATCCTCCTCTTCTTCCTGTGGCTCCACTGGCTCCTTCCTCTTGGGTGCTGCTGCAACCTTCGGGGCTCTTCCCTTTTTGGGCTTGGGGGCCTCGCTCTCTTCATCCTCCTCCTCTTCCTGCTGTGGCTCCACTGGCTGCTTCCTCTTGGCTGCTGCTGCACTCTTCGGGGCCCTTCCCTTTTTGGGCTTGGGGGCCTCCTTCTCCTCTTCATCCTCCTCCTCTTCCTGCTGTGGCTCCACTGCGCTCTTCCCTTTTTTTGGGCTTGGGGGCCTCGCTCTCTTCATCCTCCTCTTCTTCCTGTGGCTCCACTGGCTGCTTCCTCTTGGCTGCTGCTGCACTCTTCGGGGCTCTTCCCTTTTTGGGCTTGGGGGCCTCCTCCTCTGCATCCTTCTCCTCTTCTTCCTGTGTCTCCACTGGCTGCTTCTTTTGGCTGCTGCTGCACTCTTCGGGGCTCTTCCTTTTTTGGGCTTGGGGGCCTCGCTCTCCTCTTCATCCTCGTCTTCTTCCTGGTGCGGCTCCACTGGCTCTTTTTGGGTGCTGCTGCACTCTTCGGGGCTCTTCCCTTCTTAGGGTTGGGGGCCTCACTCTCCTGATCATCCTCCTCCTCTTCCTCCTGTGGCTGCATCCTCTTGGCTGCCGCTGCAATCCTCGGGGCTCTTCCCTGATTGGGCTTGGTGGGCTCCTCTTCGTCCTCTATCTCCTCCAATGACTCGTACCAGCAGTAGTCGCCTTGCTCGGGGGACTTGCCCTTGGGTGCTGGCTTAGGCTTAGGGTGGACAACGGCTGCAAGCGCTGCCTGCATTGCTGCCCTCATCTGCCGAGGGATGCTGATCCTCCTCCTCTTCCTCATCCTGTGACATCTTCCTCTTGGCTTCGGGGCTCTTCCCTTTTTGGGCTTGGGGGCCTCGCTCTCTTCATCCTCCTCTTCTTCCTGTGGCTCCACTGGCTCCTTCCTCTTGGGTGCTGCTGCTCTCTGCGGGGCTCTTCCCTTTTTGGGCTTGGGGGCCTCCTCCTCTGCATCCTCCTCCTCTTCTTCCTGTGTCTCCACTGGCTGCTTCTTTTTGGCGGAGGGCCTATTTTTGCAGCCATTATTTTTTGCACCTGTGGCTTTTTTCTCGCGTGTTNAGAGTAATAGAATAGTAGAGTAGGAGAGTAATAGAGTAATAGAGTCATAGAGTAAGAAAGTCCTAGAGTAATAAAGTACTAGAGTAATAGAGTAATAGAGTAACAGAGTAATAGAGTAAGAGAGTAATACAGTAATAGAGTAATTGTGGAATAGAGTAATAGAGTCATAGTGGCGAGGGCCGAGGGCCGAAAAAAAAATAATGGCGACAGAAGCAGAAAAATAATGTGGGGAGATATTCTCCGCCCTTTTTTGGCTGCTGCTGCACTCTTCGGGGCTCTTCCCTTTTTGGGCTTGGGGGCCTCGCTCTCCTCTTCATCCTCCTCCTCTTCCTGCTGTGGCTCCACTGGCTGCTTCCTCTTGGCTTCCTTTTTTGGCTTGGGGGCCTCCTTCTCCTCTTCATCCTCCTCCTCTTCTTCCTGTGGCTCCACTGGCTCCTTCCTCTGGGGTGCTGCTGCACTCTTCGGGGCTCTTCCCTTTTTGGGCTTGGGGGCCTCCTTCTCCTCTTCATCCTCCTCCTCTTCCTGCTGTGGCTCCACTGGCTCCTTCCTCTTGGGTGCTGCTGCGCTCTTCGGGGCTCTTCCCTTTTTGGGCTTGGGGGCCTCGCTCTCTTCCTGCTGTGGCTCCACTGGCTGCTTCCTCTTGGCTGCTGCTGCACTCTGCGGGGCTCTTCCCTTTTTGGGCTTGGGGGCCTCCTCCTCTGCATCCTCCTCCTCTTCTTCCTGTGTCTCCACTGGCTGCTTCTTTTTGGCTGCTGCTGCACTCTTCGGGGCTCTTCCCTTTTTGGGCTTGGGGGCCTCGCTCTCCTCTTCATCCTCGTCTTCTTCCTGGTGCGGCTCTACTGGCTCTTTTTGGGTGCTGCTGCATTCTTCGGGGCTCTTCCTTTCTTAGGGTTGGGGGCCTCACTCTCCAGATCCTCCTCCTCTTCCTCCTGATGGCTGCATCCTCTTGGCTGCTGCTGCAATCCTCGGGGCTCTTCCCTTATTGGGCTTGGTGGGCTCCTCTTCGTCCTCTATCTCCTCCAATGACTCCTTATTGTTGGGTGCTGCTGGCTGCTGCTGCACTTTTCGGCGCTCTTCCGTTCTTGCGCTTGGGGTCCTCACTCTCTTCATCCTCCTCCTCTTCCTCGTGTGACTCCATGCTCTTGGCTGCTGCTGCGCTCTCCCGGGCTCTTCCCTTGTTGGGCTTGGTGGGCTCCTCTTCATGCTCTATCTCCTCCACTGGCTCCTTGCTCTTGGGTGCCGCTGCTGCAATCTTCAGGGCTCTTCCGCTCTTGGGCTTAGGGGCCTCACTCTCTTCATCCTCTATCTCCTCCACTGCCTCCTTGCTCCTGGTTGCTGCTGGAATCTTCGGGGCACTTTCCTTCTTAGACTTGCGGGCCTCGTGTGCCTTTTCATCCTCGCTAGCACCACTGCTGCCTGCACTCGGAACCTCCTGAACACTTGAGGCATGGCCATTGCTGCCCACCTGCACCGAGCACAACTCTTAAATTCACTTGACAACATGCATGCAAGTAGATGTTACCAAGGTACAATGCACATAACATGTGTAATTAGCCGTCATACAAACTTCATCCCACACAGCAGATGTACACCGAAATCAGATCATGAACCCATCTCTTCATTTGGAGCTGCGCCTTGCCCTTCCTGTTCTTCTCGGGCTTGCTGTGCTCCTCAGGCCACATGTTTGAGCTGTCATACAGATGAGTCTAGCATTAATTAAGGGAGGAGGGTCGGGTATGTCCACGGGTGTAGCCGTGTGTGTGTGTGTGTGTGTGTGTGTGTGTGTTTGTGTGATAGACATACATACACATGAAGGGAGCATGTGTCAAATCTAATCCTATATATAGATGTAATTATAACCAGCATGTTCCACTAGTCATATAGACATCATTACACATATAGGTGTAACATCATTACAAATATGTATATAGACATGTATATTTACACACATTGATGTACCTCTATATAGGTATATACATATACACGTATGCATGTCAGGGCATGTGTACACTTATATGCATATGTGTCTGTGTATGTACATGTATATGTGTATGTATACGTAAAGGTATATATGTATATGTATATGTATATATGTAAATGTGTATGTATGCATATATATATATATATATATATATATGTGTGCGTGTGTGTGTGTGTGTGCGTAACGTTTATTTCTACGTATACATAAAAATTGTTATCTGTATACACATATAGACATTAATTGTGCTATGTATGTATATACATATGTATGTATGTATGTATGCATGTGTATGTATGTACGTATGTATGTATGTATGTATGCATTGTATACAAAAAAGAGACCCTATATACACATCTAGAGAAAAATATATGTGCAGCGTGTAGGCGTGTGTGTGTGTGTGTGTCTGTGTGCATGCCATGCTAACCCTGCATGTGTCTATGCATATATAGATACATTCAAAAATTGAGTGTGGTAGCTCCGTGTTAGAAACTTATAAGCACACCACTTGTAAACACGCTGAAGTATAGCAACTCCTTATAGGTCAAATCCCAGCTGCACAAAGCCCCTCAACCCCTCCGAGAAAGCAGGCCTTGGCATCTGCTTCGTCCGAGACCTCCTGCTGCTTTTCCTCCCCAAAAGCCGGTACCTCAGATTCGAGGATAGGGTCCTCGAACAAGTACCGCCTCGTCTCGTCCGGGCCTTGCAGTCTCTCAGACCTTAACAGCTTCTTCGCTAGCTCATGGTCCTTCTTGCTCGATGGCTGTGGGGTCGAAGTCCCCCTTTTGGGAGTGCTCGGAACAGACTGCAGAGGCTCCTTATCATCACCAGCGTCAGGATTTTTGTTCTTTCTTTTCCGACTCTCCCGACTCTGAAATTGGAGAACCCGATTCACAACCGGAATCTCCTCTTCATCGTCGAACATGGCTAGCGTTGCTTGGAGGGCCCCTGGTCCTGACGAATCAGTGTGTGTGTGTGCACTATGTCTGAAGTAGTATGACACAAAAGCCATGCATCATGACAGGAGCCTTGGATCCTATACACCTCGCTGTTAAACTTGCTGTAACTAGATCGACCCTGCCTGTAGCATCCACTGCCTCCTGCAAGGCATCCTCTGCTGCCTCAATCGCAGCAGCCTGTGCCTCGAGCTCTTCGGGAGCAGCACACTGTGTCTCGTCGGCCTCCTCCAAAACAATGACACCGTAGCCATCGTCGCAGCAAGCCCTGAGTTGAAGTGTGGATCTGTTTTTTTCTTAAGTACTCCCAACTGCAACCTTTGTAATACAGTCGAACTGCTATTATCCTTGTAACTACTTAACTAGTAGTTTTGGTAGTAACAAGAATTTGGTTATGTTTAAGTAGTAGAAAAGCAACTAGTAGCACTAAGCTGTATGCAGGTAGTACCCCCCTAGTAGTCATAACCACACTCCCCTAGTAGTAGCACTAGTAGTAGTGGGTAGTAGCAGTAGTGGTAGCAGTATTACTAAATATCTATATATATATATAGATAGACATAGTCATCCTGGCAGCAGATGTGCATGTCGGTAATCATACAGCCAGCGCAGTCACCACCAAAAAAAGCGCTGGCGCAAATCACGAGTCATATAATGGTGGTGATGGTAAATCGTAACATATAATATAGGTCCTCGTTAATCTGACATGCAGTAGCACTGCTACCATCTGTGATCCCCTTTGTAACACAGCATTGTACAGCTGTAGATTGGTGCGGGTCATAAAATACATGTTTGAATTCCGAATTGCCCACAAGCATGCCCTACAGGGGACTATACGTGAACCTCGTATTAGCATGCAGAACCTGTGCATGTGTGATGACGGTGAATCCCCGATCGTGCTGTTGCTGGTGCTGGCATCTAGGCTTCAGCTGTCAAGAACTCAGCTACAGAAGGTTTTGTTTAATCTGCATGTAGAGGCACCGGAGGTACTCGATCTTCTCCTGGATTTCCTCCACGGAGAGGTTCTCTTCGGAAAGGGATTTGAGTTCCATTTCCTCAAGCTTGGCGTCGTCCTCGTCCGGGATGTCGATGATCTCGGGTATCTCCCTTTTCACATTCGGTCTCTTGCCCATGGGGCTCTCGAGGTCGATGACCTGCAGCACTGGGCCCTTGCTGATATTGGGGAGCAGCTTGCCCCAGTGCTTCTGGACCATCTTGTAAAACTCATCGACGCCCGGCTCCTGCACACTGTGGCCGTGTCTTACATACACGTAGTCAAGGGTACCATCTACAGACCCATTACCTCAAGTCCTTCATGTGTCCATGCATATAAGTCAATATATATCAGTAAATACATAAATAGCTACATATATACATGTTACATGTACATATACACACA
Source organism: Symbiodinium sp. clade A Y106 (assembly GCA_003297005.1). NCBI lineage: Eukaryota > Dinophyceae > Suessiales > Symbiodiniaceae > Symbiodinium > Symbiodinium sp. clade A. The sequence goes on from BGNK01002917.1 coordinate 72,221, forward strand.
TGTGAAAGTGTGTAAATTAATTGTTTGTATAGATACATATATGTTGGGAAACCCTGGGAATGCTTAAGACTAAAGCGATTCCTGGTGCAAAACCTGTTTGGGTTTCTGTTCCCGGAGCCTTCAAAAAGTGGTGCGAAACCTGTTTGGGCAACTGTCCGCCGACCCCTGAAATGCTGCTCCCAAGGCTACGAAAAGTGGTGCGAAACCTGTTTGGGAAATTGCCCAAAAGTGGTGCGAAAGCTGTTTGGGAATCGGTCCAATCATGATTATCATAATCCAATGCTAACCTTTCACGAACATCACACCCTACGCCCGACCCTAATGAACCCCAACACTACAGCCTCAAATGCCTCAAACCTACACCTACACCGTAGCCTACTATACCACCTACCCTAACCCGTCAACCTCAACTCAAACCCTTGCAGCCGCCTGAAAGTGACAGAGTCCTGAGTTTTCTCGGGAATTGAAAAGCCGCTGGCTCTGTGGCTTTGTAACACTGTGTGATACGGAATCTGTAGTCGGACCAATCCGTGTTCGAGGTTTAGCTGGTTAGCTTCCTTTACAATTTAGCGCATGGCTAGGCCGTAGGCCTGAGTGGCCTAAATGACCGAAATTACGGCCTAAATGGTTCCGAGTCAAAGTCCAAAGTCTCGGACTAGGCCCGACTCTGAGACTCTGAGCCTCTGAGCTAGTCAGTCACTAGAATCCTCCTCGTCATCACTGCTTGGAAAAGCCTCTGGGTCCACAGCACGCGAGACGAATTCTCGCACGTGTAGTCTTGGGTATTCGTGGCATTTCCGAAGTCCTGCGCTCATCAGGGCCTGGGCCAGCAGCAGTATTAGCAGCATTACTATAAGACTGGGCCTCCTTTCTGGGTTTTCTGTGAATTTAAATTAGAGATTTCAGATGCGATGCGAGTCGCAGGAGCTCTTCAAACCTGAAACCCTTGGCCTAGGCCCTAAACCTGTCTTCTGGGTTGATTGGTTCCGTTTTGGATCTCGGCTCCCACATCGCAGGCCGAAGCAAGCACCGCAGGTTTCAGAGTCAGCTCGAAGGAATCACGAGCATCCCACTTGGTGAAATACTGAAAGCAGTGGACTTCAACAGACGCAGTGGTTTAGGATTCAAGGGCTTCAGGTTTTAGGGTTTCGGGTTTCGGCTTCGGTTTCACTTTAGGGTGGAAGAAAAAAGGGGAATAGGCTAGGTTAGGGCCAGTGAATGCCTACCCAGAGAGCCAGGGGCTTGATTTGATATTATGATTTTGGCGATGGCTAGGCTATGGCTATGTTACTGTTCCTTAATAAAGGGGTACGTTGTCGAGTCATTGGACTTCTGGGTAATTCCAAAGAAACAAAGTATTCGCATTGCAGGCTTTCGTGAACTTCCGCCAAAAAAAAGCCGCGGCCCTAGGCCCTAAACCAAACCCTAACTCAGACAGCCGCCCAAATGTGCTCAAGCTCCGAAAAGCATCCGCTCCAAAGCCTTGATTAATCCCGGAAGATCTTTTTTTGGGGGCTTTAGGGGTATAGTAGGCTTCCGGGAAGCTCTTAAAAGCTGAATGCACCACAAACCCTGCAACACCGTACCCACGATAGTCACCAGCATTGGATAATCTATAAAGCGAGTAGCGGCAAGAAGAATTGTGCCAACAACCGGTACGCTCATCGCATTTCCAGCCATTCGGGTGTAGAGATGCCGGCGCGCTTGCCGGGGGAATCGGACGGCGCTGATGTCAAATCCTTGCCTTGGAGGCGCAGTGAGTAAATGAGAATGAGAACGAAGCCATGTGAGAGAAACGAGCAGCGCTGGCACTACCGTCACTACTACCGTACCTATAAGAACTTGCAGTAGTAGGCAGTAGCAATGGTAAGTAAGTTAGTAGTAAGTAATAACTAGTAACTAGTACAAATTATCTTGTCCCGCAGCCGAGTTTCGACGCCATCAAGTGTGGTGGTGCCAGCAATCGGTTGGAGCCGAAGCAGAAAATCTTGCTATTCGTTGTGAGCCTGTGTCGACGTGTATCTGTATGAGACAGGTGACAGGCGGTGACAGGTGGTAACTATCCCGACTGCCCCGACGACTTCGTTCAACAGCTCGACAGAGTTCGACGAATAATCTAAGTCTAAGCGGTCGGTTACGATCCGAGCAACGTTGGCATCCCATCCTGAACCAGCCGGCACCGAGCCATGCTTTTCATGATGTCCACAGACATTCGCCGGACGTCCTCCTCTCTCGCTTCCTATCCGAGTTTCGAACTCACAGCAAACAATCCAACTGACACCCAACTGTACCTGCCTGGCACAGCCCATGGAAAAGGATATCCAGCTGCTCCAACTCCCGGGCATTCATGCCCCTTGTCCACTCGGTACCGAACTGTACCCGGCACCTTGTTGTATACCTGTACAGGGGGAAGGAGACGGAGGGAGAGGGAGGGAGGGAGGGAGGGAGGGAGGGGGAGAGAGAGAGAGAGAGTGAGAGTGAGAGAGTGAGAGAGTGAGAGTGAGAGTGAGAGTGAGAGTGGGAGTGGGAGTGGGAGTGGGAGTGGGAGTGGGAGTGGGAGTGGGAGTGGGAGTGGGAGTGGGAGTGGGAGTGGGAGAGGGAGAGAGAGAGAGAGTGAATGAGTGAGTGAGTGAGTGAGTGAGAGAGAGAGAGAGAGAGCAATAGGCGAGGAACAGTTGACCTACGAGCCCCGGAAGCTTGAAATCTACGGCTTCGAGGCTCTATAAACCCTAAACACAAGCTCTCGTTATTGCCATGCGTCGCTCTGATGTAGTTTGTTCGTAGCGCAGCCCACGTGATCGCTTGCGGCAAGTATGAGTCGAAATCCGACAAGAGCAAGAATCAGCAAGAATGAAACATACCGAACCAGTAGTAATGGCAACCACTTCAATGGTCATGCGGATAACACACAAGAAAAATGGGCAATATTTCTATAATAGCTAACATGGCAACAACTACTATCACGCTAAACCCCAGCGCCTATATCCCAATCGCTACACTGCTAAACCTTCATCCTTAAGCAAGCCTTGAACCCCAAAAACATTCTGATCGGAAGACTCAAAAAGGAGCTCAGAAAAAATCATTGTGCTAGACCCAAATGCCCTAAACCCACCGAAAACATGTAGACAGGTATCTTGCCAGGGAGGCAACCGTTCACGCTGTCCGTCACCTTCGCAGGGCAGGCCTGGGCCAGAGATGGTCTAAGGGTTTAGGGTTCAGGGTCTAGTCCAGTAATGTAGGAACCTGATTAAGAAACCCTGGGCCTGTAACCCCAAAATAGTAGGATTCATAAAAGGAACCCTAATAAAGGCCCAAGGTTTCTTAATCAGGTTCCTACATTACCAAAGATTGGTTTGGGGGTTACGGTCGAGGGTTAAGGTTTGTAAGGTTTAGAGTTTAGGGTGGTGGTCTTGGTTACGTGGCCCTGCTAGCCGATCTGTCTGTCTGTCCGTCTGACTGAGCGTCGCACATGTCCTTTGCATCTCCACGTGCGCATGTGTGCTTGGTCCAGCAACATACAGCGCATCTGCAGTTTTTATAGGTGCTGATGGTTTCTGGTACTGCTCAAGCGGAGGCCTAGGCATGCAGAGGTCCTGGTGCACCACAGTTGGCTCTACCCCATCAGGACGAGTCACACAACCGAACAAACTCCGATATGGCACTGGAGTGAACGTTCCGACAGGTTTCGCCTGCATCCTCACCCCACAAGAAGTTAATGTAGGGGCCTAAAGAATTACCAATACTCTTTTGAGAGGTTCCTTATTATTACAATTATAGTATAATGGGCACCAAAACCCTAGTTTAATTATTAAGGCCCCTATACTAGCACGAGTCTCGATGCCCCTGCGAGATCTCATCAAACAAGTGCTTCCAAGCACCTGGGCGCGCGCAACTCAGATCCTCGCTTGGAGGCTCCTGGTGACCTGCCACTTGTACTTGGCGAGTACTATAGGGGCCTTAATAAATGCCTATACTATTTTGGGGGGCTTGATTATAGCCTATTCGAATTATAAAGGCCCCTGTATATGTGGCTATGCTGTTCTCCTGTGCATCTTGTAAGGGTATAGGAGGCAATGCTTGGTGGTTGGAAGGACGGATGACGGGATGCAGGGGTGGAGGCCTGGTTCGTGGGAGATACTTTGACGCCTCAGCTATCTAACCCTGACCTCCCCATGGATAGGTGCGGCCTTTAACCCTAAACCCCAAACCCTAAACCCTAAACAATGCGGGCTTCGTCCTTGCGAAGTAGGAGGAGGGAAAAGACCCTCAACCCCAAACTCGAAACCCTGAGCCCCAGACATAATGTGTTGGTTCCTGCCAAGACGGCGACACCGGAATGGCAGCGATGGAAGGCACTTCTTGCATCAGTTGTTTTTATTGAGGGTTTAGGGTTACATAATGTTATATGTATATAGTTATATACATATATATATATATATATTATAGATATAGAGTTATACTCTAAATATCAGTACGTGTGTGTACATATATATATATATATATGCGTGTATCTGTATGTAACAAGGCTGAGAGATCCTGGCATGTAACCATCGCTGAACAGAGAGGACGCCATTGATTTGTTGAGGCTGCTGCCGTACATCCGTGTTTCTGTTTCATGCCGTACATACGAGCTGCCTCTCCCAGACTCCACAAAGTGTACAGTGCTGTCAGGGTTTCGGTGGCCCCAAAGTCTGAACCCAGCTGCAATGCCTTCCTACAGGGAATCTATAGTCTTTGCCCAGAGGGCCTTGCCTGTCAGTCTGACTGAGTGGTGAAGCCTGAAAGTCTGCATCCGAGGCGCTAGGCCCTTGCACCCTTTCACCCCTACAAGTTTCCAAGGTCTACATCCGCAGTAACGCCAGTGCAAGCAGCAGCAGCGGCAGCAGCAGCAGGTGCTGGTGCTGGTGCTGGTGCTGGGGCTGCTGCTGCTACTGCTACGTGCTGCTAGCTAGCTGCTGGCTGCTGGCTGGTGACTGCTGGCTGCTGGCTACTGGCTGCTGGCTGCTGCTGCTGCGGCTGCTTTTGCTTCTGCTGCTGCTGCTGCAGCTGCTGGTGCTGCTGCTGCCGCTGCGGGTGCTCTGCCGCTGCTGCTGGTGCTGGTGCTGGTGTCAAAAGTGCAAGAAAAAGCGATACCAGCTCCAGTACAGTGCTACGGCAGCATTACGAGGATACAGAGCAGAAGCAATTGAAGTATCAGCTGCAGTGGATGAGCAATTGCATGGACATCAGTCAGGCGAATAGCAGAATAGCAGCGAGACCGAACTCAACCAAACGGCTGATGATGGTGATGATGATGGTGGTGGTGATGGCGATGGTGATGATGTTGATGATAATGATTAGTCAAGAAGAAGATGATGATGTTGTTGGCGATGATGGTGGTTATGATGGTGATGGTGATGGCTGATGGTGATGATGATGACGGTTACGATGATGACGGTTACGATGATGGCGGCAGCAAGCATCACAACATGCGTGATTGTAGCGGCAACTTTATCAGGACAAGTTATCCAGAATGGCTGGGGTTTGGGATCTACGTAACATGTGTCACCAGGCACCTGAAGATCTTCCCTCCTCGACGCCAAAGCGCCGAACGCAGAAGAACGAGGAGGAACTGCTGTCGCACAACAGGCCAGCGATTGTAGGGTGAAAGTTGTTAATTTAGATACTTAATCCATAATCCTTAATAGATTGGTTGTACTTAGCCTGATTAGACGAAGTTTCAGGACCCAAGCCGATACTGGCATTTTGCATTTGATGAGCGTTGTTGGCTCACTTCTTTCCCCATGCCTGCTCGGAGAGGTCAGTGCTACTGGCGGAAACAAACACAGGACTGGGCATGTTCTTGGCTGCGAAACCTGTGACTTTTGGGTTTAGGGGCACAGGGACGTGTCGATAGAGCGAACTTGCCCGCGCTCCCTAATTCTTGCCAGGAAGAACGAGGAAGACAGACCGTAGCAGCCTGTGCTCAGACTTAATCCAACATCATCTGTAAAAGTCAGAGCAGTATACAAATCGAAATAAGCAGAGTGTGCCCTCAATCGAAATGTTCCTATGCCCTGAACCCTAAACTCCGTTGTCGTGGGTATCAGGATCTCAGCCCAAAGTCGTACCGGTAGCAATGAGACCTGACCAGCCGTGCCTGCCCTGTGCGAGTGTGCGAGTCGAAACTCCAGCCAAAGAGAGAGAGCCTGAAGGACTGATGGGGGGCCTGCCTTTCTTGAGCCTCGCGCCCTAGAGCGGAGGCCAAAGAAGCACCCACGAAGTGGGTCAAGGCTGGAAGGCTCCAGAATGATTCGGAAGATCTGTGCACACTGGCCAGAAAATGTCGGCTTCATGGTTTCGGGGTCATGCCGTCTTGGGAACAGGTCTGCATGTCGCAACATGTCACAACTAGGAGGTCTTGCCCTAGCACCAAATTTAAAGATTGAGCTTAAAACGACAGGACGCTCATGCAGTGATGTGACACCCAACTGCAACGGGCAGCTACACGGCTATTGTAAGGGCACAGTGCGTGTCCATTCGGCTGCGAGGGCAAACACTTTCACAGACGTGGGCGTGAACAGAAGGATGCAGTGTACTCGTGCTTTCTTATGGCAGAGTTAGATTGTTAGTATACACACAAGTATATACATATATCTAAAATCGGGGCACAGCAAGCTAGCTCCGATTTTATGCTTTCTGTGATCCTTCCTGAAATTTCTGCTGCTTGCTTGCTACAATCTCTGATTCTTTGGCTTGCAGCAAATTCTTTTAAAAAGGTCTGAGACGTGCCCATCCTGGCCGGAAGTTCGCGTAGATGCACGACGAATGCGACCTTGGATGTTTGTCATAAAACTTGGTTGTGCCTACACAAAATGAGGCTTAAGCTCCTCTCGGCCTTCATGATAAAGTAGCCACGAAAACGGCGTTCGCAGCAACAGCCCCAGACCCAAACAGAGACTGCTTGACCCAAGCATCGGCAGCCATGTCGGAGCCGGAGCCTTTAACTCCACAGGCGCAATCAACTGTATTTGTTTTGTGGGTGTTTGCAAGGGCTCCCAAAGCCTTCACAGTGTTCTGTAGGCATCGGGAGGTCTTGCCTTGGCTTTGTGAATGGTCCCGGGCAACCTCAAGCTCTAAAGTCGGCGCGATTATGGTTTAGGGNCCCCCCCTACTTCCCACAACTTTCAAAAACACGGAGACCCCAGGCCCCAAATCACTAAACGGGGCCCCAAACCCTCGAAGAGCTACTTGCTCGGCCAGGGTCTTCTTCGATGGATTGTTTGCTCGCTTTATCTGGATGAAGCCATTCCACGAGGATCAATGATCCAGTGGCTCCTTTGCCTGCACTTCGGGGATTGAAGGTGCTTGTTCCAAGAATTGCCTGTAGCAGTTTCTGCCACAGGAGGGGCCCGATTTACATGGGTTGTTGAAGGCTTGGAGGACGTGGCCACATATGCTGTGTTTCCTTCGCCAAGCTCATGTGCGGGATCACGGCTGTCTTTGAAGTAATTTTATGAGAGGCGAAATTAGTGCAGTGCATATCTCTCATCGTGGCATCATCTCAGCCAAGCAAAAGGGTATACTTTCTACTAGATCCTGGCGCATTACACACATGAAGTTTCGCGCGGCGTTTACTTGGGGGAAAGTTTTGGGCAGGACTTTACGGGGTCATGGGCGGGCGGCGTTAGTGGCGGAAAGCAGCTGCAGACCGGATGCAAAAAGCATGCAAGCCAAATGGGCGCGACTAGAACGTTGCGCTGTAGGTGGAGGCGGATCCCAGTGAATCGAAGCCAACATTGCAGTGTTATCTCACAAAAAATCACATGCAACGACTTTATACTATCGACTCTACAGTGGTCCGTGGTGACAAGCGAGAAGTCGATTCTGAAGTTATGGTGCCAATTGCTGTCCACTGTCACAGTTGCACAAGAGTCCAAGGGCTTATAGCTGGACAGAGCATTAGAGAACAACTGCTAGCCTTGAACGCAACGAAATGTAGACCCCTGATTAACAAACGGGTCTACATTATCCTATCCTCTGCTCAAGGGTCCGCGACATCCCTACGACGGACATGGCCTTGCAAGGTACTGGCAGCTGTTGACCGGTGTGAAGCTTAGCCAACAACAGCTGGAACCCTGGCAGCAGCTCTCGATGGAGTTGTTGAGTTAAGGCCTTTCGGGCTTTTTTGTTTATAGGGCTTACGTAGGGCTCCGGAAGACAGATAAACACAAACCAATAGCACAGAAACTCATAACCTCCCATGAAGGTTTTCAAATATTCGCGTTCTTGTACACACAGGATCCGGCTATTTCAATTTCTCTTGGTAGCGGCTTTGAGTTCAGAGTTGCAAGCCCTCTATCCTCCAGAGTTCCAGGGAGTTTGGCATGTAAGCGGGTGCCTTTAGCGGACGTAGCTGCCACCCAACAGTCCTAAAACTCTGAGGCAAGCTGCAAACTGAAGCCATATGATAAGATCAGCCAAGGTAATCCTGATAGAATCGACGCCGGGAGTCTACATGGACCCACCTGGCTCCAAAAAGCTCCTCGATGCATCACTTGATTCTGGGAGTTGGCGCTCCGGGGTGGCGTTCGCGGACAGCTGCTGTACGTTTTACTATTGCATCAAACAGTTGCTTATGCTGCTTCCTCTCCTATACTTCCTAGTGTTTTTTCAATTTCTGCTTCCGCTTCTACCACCACGACCTCCTGCTCCTCCTCCCTGTCCTTCTCCTCCTCCTCCTCAATTCCTACTCCTACTCCTACTCCTCTTGGTGCTGCTGCTGCTACTCCGGCTGCTACTACTCCTACTCGCGAATAACACAAACAATGGCACGAATAGTAAGACTAATAACAAAACATATTTTCATATCGACAACAATATAGTATATTCTCAATAGTAACAGTAAGAATTATAATGCTAAGAAGAAGAGTAGGACGCTTTCTGTATTATTAATATGTATATGTATAATAGTAATAACAACAATCATAATAATCATGACAATAATTTTTTCATGCAAAGAGCCAGAAGCTGATCAAGCCTGCACCCCGAACCCTGAGCCCCTACAATCCCAATAGAAAATCAGAACTACTTTTCTTATGAACAAGACTAGTTACTAGTCTTATATCATAAGAAAAGTACTAAGTAAGACTTGTCGTAGTGCAGATTTTTTCGAACACTCTTCCTGAGGCTAAACTTCCGCGCCGTCCTCGAGGAACCCCCGTTGTCCTGGCGCGGCTTTGTCCAGGAGGAAGACCATTCGATCCAGGCCGTCAGTTCTACACATGTTCACACACTCCTAGGGCTCGGAGATGTTTCAGGTCTAGGGATGTTTAGGATCTTAGGGGGTAGGTTGTGGGATGCTGAAAATGTTTTCAAGGGTGCATTACCCAGTCTATTTCAGTGGCATCGGTGCCACATGATCTGCTTCCAGCGCAGAGTCAGAGTGGGTTCCAGGGTCAAAGTCGACCGCTGCGTTTTGCATATTCTGGGAGTGTGATGGAATACGCGCGCGCGGGTGTGTGTGTGTGTGTCTGTGTGTGTCTGTGTGTGTGTGCTACCACAAGCGCAAGCTAGACTAGCCCGCCTACCCGAACCGGCTGCGTTCCTCGTAAGACTGAACCCAGACCTGAATCCTAACCTCTGAAAGCGATGTACTACAGGACCAAACACTACAGGCTGCTCTGAACTATAGCTGTAATGATCCCCCCCCATCGAATCCTCGTGAACTTGCAGGGAAGCAGACCTTCAGAGCCATTTTGCTTTTGACAGCGGGGTTCCCAAACGGTGCGAGGAGGGAGGCTAGTTTAGAACAACCGGAGACATGTCGCAGGAGCTGGTCAGAGATGAAGTCTGGGAGGCCGATCCCTTCTGCTTGTTACTTGGAGCTTACGCAAACTTAGGATTCAGGGAGGGTATGCCCTTGAAAGACTAAAAATCCGATACGCGGTGGAGAAAGCCCAGGCCGCCCTGACCCGGCTACTGCAAGTCCCGCTCGATGACTCGGCGCCTCTAGAAGTAGATTCGATGATGCTTTTGTCAGTACTGGTGACCACTGGTGGTAGTGACAGCGGTAGACTAGTGGGAGGGGTAGCGAGAGAAAGCACCGAAAGTACGACCTAAACCATCCTCACATGGGGACATGCTGTCGATATGTACGACTCCGAGTTGCATCCTTACATGCTCCATCGCTTTGTAACCGTCAGCGTCGTTGCCGCCGCCCATGCGCACCATAATGGCCAGCGCCACAACTGCCACCGCATGCCACAGCCACCACGAACCCTGCTTTCCAGAGCGACTTTCTCCGTAGTCCTCCTCTGTTGGCGAAGGCATGGGTCTCTGTAGCTCTCGGCCCAGTCACTCCGGGATTGCACTGCTGACACAGTATGTAATTAAGCTCGCATTTTGAAACAGCCGTCGTCATGCTTATCACATCACCGACATTAACAGAACCCCAGCTAACCACTCGCATCGGCGTGTGCATGGCAACCACCTGACTATCGGATCATTACCTTTGTCGGCACCACAGGAAGCATCCTTGTCTTCGTTTGCCCCGAGCCACAAAATCACGATCACACCCGCGACCTGAAACCCATGCTCCTACGTAGTGTGGAGACAGGCTTGTTTCGGAGGTTTCCGCAATACCCCAAACCCCCAAACCCTACGGCTCCCTAAACCCCGAAACCTAAACCCCAAATCCCCAAAGCACTAGGCCCTGAACCCTAAATCCCGAGGCCCCAAAACCCGCAAACACTAAGCCTAAACCCCAAAGCCCCCAAAACCCAAACCCTATAAGCCCCTAAACCCAAACACTATAAGCCCCTAAACCCCAAACCCTATGATCCTCAAGGCCCTGAAGATTTGACCAGCGCAGGAGATCAAGAGCCATTTGCTCAGAGGTGGCTGGCCGAAAAGCACGGACACCACCATCAGGACCCCAAAACCCCCAAACCCTACACCCTATCCTAGGGCTTAGGGCTTAGGGAACCCGAAACCCTAGCCTAAACCCTATCGTCGGGGTTAGAGTTCAGGTCCGGGAACCCCAAACCCTACATCCTATGGGGAAGCCTCGCCTGCATCGCGCGCCGGCGCGGTGACAGTCGAAACCCTAAATGCCGATATGGGAGTTTCCGAAAATTGGGGGCACCTTATTTTGGGGTCCTAATAATGAGGATCCTACTATCTAGGGTACTATATTAGGGTCCCCTATTTTTGGAAACTCCCATAATATAGCTGTAGTCGTAGTTGTGCACCCGAACACAGAGACCTTGTCTGGCGAGGCCGAGTTGCGAGAGCGTAAATGCCTTTCGCCTTGACAACCCGAAGCCCCTTATCCGAGCATTGGGACATTTAGCCAATCAACAACAGTCCTAGATCAAGAAAGATTGAAGTTGGGGATTTGGGGAAATTTCAGTGCAGGGAAGCAAGCAAACTCTATTCCAGCATTTTGCTGCAATAGCCTGCCGACAAGTAAGAGCTACTGGTCTTCCTGTGGTTTGTGCTGTTTTCTTTTCGGAGAGGGTGTCTCTGGGGCTTCAAAGAGTGCTGTAAAGGCTTCTCGGATGACCATTCCCAGCTCGGTGCAGGAGCGTGACCGTTGCCTGTTGGCTACAAGACCAGCGTCTCGATAGCAACGAGCCATAATGCACCGCCGCGTTTAGGACGTTTAGGTTGAGGTGGTATAGTGTACGATGCTGCAGAAACACCCTCCCCGGATAGGTCTCACCACCACCAACATCAATAAGTCATATCAAGGCCATGGAGTTGATATGATACTGGCGTCCCAGATGCAGTAAAGCAAAGGAACGGAAGCTTGCAGTGCAGTGAAATTCGAGACAGGAGTGAGAGTGAATCCTGTCAGTCGTTTGACATGCCAGGCCCGTATCTGAATTGCATTTTGAGGAAAGAAATATCTTTGTGTGTATATCCGAATGTATAGAACCTTGAATAGCTACGAAGATTGTTCCCTAGGCTTCCTGCTTGTAACGAACTATACTGGAACATGAACCAAAACCCTGTTCTAATTATCAAGGCCCCTGTGTTGGCTTTGCATTGCCAAGGAAAGCCTTTCTTGGACGGGATGTCTTTCATAAGGGCCCTATGTTGTGCCAGTTGGGTATACGCTGTAGGCATGCGCATGTTGGCCCAATGTAGGCATGTATGTATGCATACTGTCTTGTTGAAGCCTCGCCTGAGTTGCTCGAATGCAAGTGTACATGTTAAGAAAGCTATGTATGCATGTAAATGTGTATGTATATGTGTACGATTGCATGCATACATCCATACATGCATACATACAGATAAACATACACACATATGCATCTGTATATAGATATATATATATATATATATACACACAGACTCCTTCGTGTTTCACACGACTTTGCTTGCTAGAGGCGCGTCGGATCAGACACAAGCCTTTGGAAGAAGAAGAAGAATATACACAGATAACATACATGTGTACACTCACATACACAAGCATGTATATATATATATATATATGTGTATACATATATATACTTGAAACTTCGGGGCCAAAGCGCCTCGTGGCAGGCTTGTGCTGAGCTGGCTTTCGTGTATTTGACCCTGAATCCTCGCCTGCGCCTCTCGAGTGCGAGTGCCATGTACATATATACATATATGACATATATATATATGCAGTTTATAGGTATATAGTTATATATGTAGTTGTATGTGTATATATATATATGTATATCTGTATATATGTGTATATATGTGTATATGTATACGCGCATCGGTGATGCGCGCTTGTGCGTGTACGTGTGTGCACGCACGTTTGACAAGTTCGATGTTGGTTTAGGCTTCTGTCCTGCAAATGCCAACTGAAATCCCAAATGGAAGCTTTCTGTAAGGTCTGACATCCTCTGTTGCCCGGCCTTGATTGCGTCTTCAGACAGCTTTTATGGCGATGTTTAGGGCTCAAGAACTAGGGCTCTAGATCCGGATGGTCCGGTCTAGAGTAGTAGAGATTCAGGGTTTAGGAGCTTTGGGCATAGGATTCGGGCGTAGGATCTATGACGTTTAGGATCTATGTCACCATCCGGCTGGCAGCGCCTGAAGTTGCATGGGTGATGCATTTGAGGTCTTGCTTGACTTGACAGCACGGATCCGCGTTTTGAGGCGAAATCAGCTTCGGCCGGCTGCTCCAAATCATCACGGCCGGGCACCCCAGGGCCAGGGGTGCCAAGGTGCTTGGAGGACTGCTTTCAATAGTTCATTTCTTGCGATCTTTCCTCCTCTAATCCATCCCGTCCGCCCCTTGCTACTGCTAGTTCTCCAGTTATTGCTCGCCGCTAACTCACTGACTGCTCACCAGACTCACTACTCACTGCGAACTACCGCCACCACCACCACGACCACCACCGCGACTACTGCGATGCCGATGCCGACGACAAGCACGACGACGACGACGACCGATGCAGTGCAGACGACGACGAAGACAGACGACAGAGGCCGACGGCGACGACCACGAGGATGGCGCTGCCGACGACTACTGCTTATACTTACTGCATCTAGCACTTCAGCAACGGCGACTTTGTCCATGGCGATTACCAGGTGGTTCAACTTGAACGAATCGAAGTTTTTATCCGTCCGTCTCCCAGGGCTGAAGCTCCAGACCTACTTGACACCGACAAACTGACATAGATACGGCCAGTATCGGCCAGTGATTTAAGTAGCAGCCTGAGCACGCGAGAGAGCGAGAGAGAGATTTAAGTAGCAGCCATAGTTGGGACCATCGGGTCCTTCTCAAACGAGACCTGAGCTGATAAAGCTGGCGGACTGCCGCTGAGATCTGCACGCACCAAGACAAGTACCTTGGAGTGCGCGACGGGTGCCTCGTGCCGTATCACGAGTCGGCCACGTGGTTCAAAATAATCGAGTTCGGATGGGCCCTTGCCTAGCGAGTGAAGTGAGAGGCAGTCGGAAACGCTCGAGGTTCAAGAGCTGCAGCTCAGCACCAGGGCTTAGGGCTTTCGGGTTTCAGAGTTGAGGGTTTACCTAGAGTCTCCATTGTAGTTCACTTTTTTGGTTAACCAGTTTTATGGTTAGGATCCTGCAATAGAGATTTTGGTTACCCAAAAAAAGGAACTACAATGGAGACTATAGGTATCGCGTAGATGGCCACAGAAAGCTGGCTGCTTCGGCAAACACACAGACTCGGAAAGAACCGCCTAGTGCAGCTCAGCTGCTCTCACCTTCCTGTTTGCTCACTTCGTCTCCGCATGTTCTTGGTTCTTGAGTCTGTCCCAGAACTCCAAGCAAGGAGGTCGAGGCGTAGTCGCGCAAGCTCTGTGTGTTCATAAATCTGAGGCCCGGCTCCCCAGCAGATTTAGCTTGGCACAGTTGACACTGCTCCAAGCAACAGGAGCATGTCCTCTTGCTAGAAAGCCACGTTGCGACATGAACCATGAATAGCCTAGCCGTCAGACCACGCATGAACCCACTCACGTACAAGCAACTAGCTCCACCAGAAGCTTTGAGATACTTTGAGATAGTTCACCAAGCTCCCCTGGCTTTATTGGCATGGGGCCAGCTTGCACCAGAGATATGTACACACACACACCCTAAAGAAACCCCGCACCGTTACCTTTAACCTTAAAGTGCCGAGGCGCGTCTGAAAGTACATAAATAATAATAAAACTAAGAAGACTAAACAAAACACACAAACGGATGAGCATGTATGTATGTATGCATATAATTGTATACCTACATAAATGCATACACACATTCATACCTGTATATACCTGCACAACCCTTTGTCGTTCCTTTTTCTGGTTGATCTATTCTTCTTGGTTTAAACCATTCCTTCTAGGTTTACTTATTTCTTGTGGTAAGATCTTACTATTCTTATATTCTTATCATTCTCTTGTATATTCTCATATATCCGTACTTAGGAGATTTTAGTCTTGGGCATGCTTGATTATTCTCAAATATTCTTGAGTATTCTCAATGAGCATGATTGGCTTGTTGTGTGCATGGTGTGCATGTTTGCTTGGCAGGAACAACAGCTAGCACGCAGCGCAGCAGCAGCAGCAGCAGCAACAGCAGCAGATTTGAGCAGCAACTACAACATGTCGACTCGTACCATGATTGCATGAAGCATGCGATGGCCGTGGACGAGAGTGTGCTTCACAGCTGGGGTCTCNGAGCATCATCATACATTGGTCTGGTGTTCGGGATTTTCTGCATACATTTCTACTGCATCTGCCTTGCCTGTGTAGCCATGCCTGCTGCTGTGAAGCCACCGAAGCCCGATCCGCAAACGATTCGGCGGATGCAAGACGAGCTGTACGAGGTTGGACTTTTTCCGGACATATGCGCTGACTGGCATGAGCATTGTAGGTTTATGTGCGTC
>BGNK01002918.1:0-29419 GCA_003297005.1 Symbiodinium sp. clade A Y106
CGTATACGGGTTAACAGTCTAGTCTAAGCTTCACTTCGATTCCACATTCGAGTCGATGGGGTTGCAATTATACAAGCTTTGTATATATGATTAAACCCTTATTATATATATATATATATGGGAGGTCTTTAACGTATACGTATACACGTATAACCCCTAATAAAATATATTTTAAAATACGGTTGCAGCTGCGAGCCACATCGCAGCGCATCGGCCTGATCGAGGTGCGTATGTTTCACCTGAAGAAACTTATTTTACTTAACGGGTTCTATACCAACCACCATAATTATCGGTTAAACCGAGGGCTTTTCTATCAAACCGAGGGCTTTTCTATTAAAACCAGCCCTCTATTCTAACAAAACAGAGGGTTTTCTATTAATGTCGGCCCCTGGGGACAACATTCCAAAGATGCTTCTGGAAACCCACATTGCAATGTAAGCAAATACAACCAACACGGAGCGTCAGGGAAAGAAGCACCCCGGAGCCAGGAGCCAAAGACGCCTGGGTTTCGAGCTACGCTGCTTTGCCAGAGTTACATTGTTTGTTCGTGTTTGTCTTGATGGGGAGGGTTCAGGGTTTACGGTTTAGGGCTTATGGTTTGGGGTGTGTGTTCGTGTTTTTCATTCCCGAAAGTGTTGGTGTGGGGTTCTTTTGTCGGAGGTTTATTTATCGGTTAGTATAGGTTCATCTATATGTTGTAGAGGGTTTAGTGTTTAGGGTTTAGTTCGGGTGAAGGGTTTTGGGCTTGTCAGGGTTTAGGGTTTGGGCTTGAGTTAGGGTTTAGGTTTTAGGGTTCTTGAAATTGAAAAGGTTCGTTGAAAGCTTCTACACGAGTTCATGCAGACTCCTTAGGGCCCAAACTGTGGAGCACCAAAAACCCTACCCTAAGGGTCCAAGCACCTGTTAATCATATACTCTGCAAAATACTTGCCTACATAACTACCTTAATAGCTGAGTAGATACACTTTACACTTTTTGGGATAATACCACCCACTATAAATCTAAAAGTGTACACTTTTTGGAGCTTATGAACTCAGCAACTAAGCTACTATCCTATACCCGAGTACCTGATTATTGGATCGTTTCCAGGATCCGAGCTCGAAGAATCAGTCTCAATTTCATTATTTACTTTGAGCCCTAGGCCCTAGGCATGAGATATTGAATGGGAGATTTGAGTTTTCCTTTCGGGTTTTGAGGCCTTTTTTGCCTTTCAAGCGCAACCAGGTGCCACACCCTAGCCTAAACCCCAAATAACCCTAAACCCTCAAGCCCTAAAACCCCTAAGGCCCTTGAGCTGCGAAGCCCCATCTTCTGAAATTCCTAGCGCTGGACCTTTAAAGCCCTTATAGATTCTTCATAGAGCCATGAAAGAAGGAATCACCTTAAGGATCTGTAGGAGTTTGGGGTTTAGGATTAGGATGGCTTTGGGCTTACCCGGACCCTAAGTTGGGGTTCAGGGCAACCCTAAACCCCACACTCCTATAGATCCCTCCGCGAACTCTGTATAGATCCCTTAAAGGAGCCCTTGAGAGAACCCAGAACCCGATCCCCTAAAGGAGCCCTTAAGGCAACCCTAAGCCCCCGTGCTTGTGTCGGCCCATCCGAAGGATTCTGCAGCGGCATCTTCAGTCCAAGGAGAAGCTGGAGGCTCCACTCTATCCTCAGAGCCTCCAAAACCCCTTTAACTAAGCAATAGACCTTAAGTCGCATAATTATGGATCCTACTATACTTTAAGTATGTTCTTTAATTCAGGGGTTTGGGAGGCTCTACTCCGTGGTCGAAGAAATCGGGTTCAGAGTGTAGGGTTTCGAGGTTTTAGGGTTTAGGAGTCAGGATTTCGGGTTGGGGGTTTAGGAAGCCCACAAGAAAGGGGTCCCTGCGGGGGCTTATCATGTCTGTTGTGGTCTTCTTCTCAGATATAAAATGCGAGTCATCTTTTCGAAATTTCGGCGAGTGCCTACGTACTATGCCCGACTATGTCCATTTTGATTGTCTGATCTCTCTTGTTAGTAGTACTGCAACGATAACCATTGCCCTCATGAAGATCATCATTGAGGTCATGCCCCTCAGCACCATCATGGTGTCATCACCACCGTCATCATAATCTTCGTCATCTTCATCACACGCGTATTCACAATGCTCATCATGACCATGATGATGATCATCATCGCCAGCGCAATCAATGCGACCGTCATGGTCATGATGATGATGGTCACAGTCATCATCACCAGCAAAATCACCATGATGAGCATGGTCATGATGATGTTTCCCCGCATCGCTGTCCTAACTCCTCATCGTGATCATCGTCATCATCGGTGTCGTCACTGCGATCATGTGCGTTGACGCTTGGAGCAGCTCAGGGGATACTAGGACGTCGAGTCGAGAGGTTGGTAGCCCGTACAAACCGGGCTGGGATCTTGTGCGGCGGGGGGTCGGCTATAGGGGTCTCAATAATAACCTGTAGTACTTTATTTTATTATATATATATATTATTATTTTTTATTTATTTTTATTCTTCTTTTCTTAGTACAACTCTCGTACATTGTATTCATGTCCTTCTTAGTATTTTTTGGTGGGAGGGCGGCAAGNTTTTTGGGGGGGGGGGCGTCCTTAATATGATTATAGTATAATATACCCCAATGCCCTATTCTAATTATTAAGGCCCCTATAGTATTGCAGCGGGAACCGGAACTGGGCTCTGACCCACGTCCTGAGGCCCCAGGATGCAACCTCGACCTTAAACTCCCTAATATGGTGAACAGGTTGACCGCCCTGAACCCTAAACTCTGACCCCCAAACTCTGAACCCTGAACCCTACACTAGGTATCGCTTCGGGATACATTTTAATTCCCCTAACTTATGTCTTAATATAGAGCCTTACTTATCACTAGTTTTGTACTGTTTGAATCGACACCTCGTAACCTGTTAAACAGGTTAACTGCCCTCAGCCCTAAGCCCTGAACCCCAAAGCCTGAACCCTGAACCCTTTAAACCCTGAACCCCAAAGCCTCTACGCCCTACACCCTGAACCACAGGTTACAGGCTACGGTTCCCGCTCTTCGCGGATCTTTGAAGCTTCCAGCGGCTCGGCGTCAGCCTGCCATGTCTCTGGGCTTTCGGGCCCGTGGGGTTGAGGTTGGTGGATGTTTTGTTTTCAACAATTTTGCAGAGGGCTTCGCCCAACCTGGCTTCTGCGTTGCAACAACTTATGGGCCACCCATAGCCAGACCCTAAACCACAATTCAAAGGCCCTTATAAGCCCTAAAGCATAAAGGCCCTAAGCCCTAAGCCCAATCTACCCCCAAGATGTTTGTTTCAGGAGAGATCTCCCGAAAGTATATTCAGGGTTTAATGTCCAGCGTATAGGGTTCCTTCGCAACCCCACCTGAAGTCTCCATGGTAGTTTCCCCTAAGGGTCCAAGTACCTAATAATCATATACTCTCCTAACTATTGAGCTACATAACTACTATCCTAAACCTAAGTACCTAATTATTGGGTCCTTTGGACCCTTAGGGTTTCTGGTTTGGCTGACCAAAAGACCTTAAGCGTAGAAGTTTGCTAGAAACAATGGGAACTGCAATGGACAGCATAGGTAAGGCTCAAATGTAACCCCAAACTTTAAACCCCAACCCTCTAAACCCTAAACCCTGACCCCCCAAAACCCCCAAATATGGTATCAATAAGCATCCAACTACCTGATAATCATAGACTCTCCCAAGTATTACCGCACATAACGACTATCCGAAACCTAAGTACCTGATTGCGGGGGTCGTTTGGACCCTTGCTTGGAGGCCCAGGGGATTTAGGAAGTGAGTTTTAAGTAGAGTTATAAGTACCCTAAATGGAGTTACACCACTTACAACCCTACTTATAACCGACTTACAAAGTCCTCTGCAAACTCCTGAATGGTCAACCCCCATATAAACCCTAAACACACCGAAAAAGAAACACCCGAGACCCAAAGCCCTACAGTTCAACCCATGGTCCATGTGCCCAAACGCCCTAGAGCACCAGTCCTTTAGGGGTTTAGGGGTGTAAGCGGTTTAGGGTTTAGGGTTTAGCTAGGGGGTTAGGGTTAAGAGTTCAGAGTTCAGAGTGTGGGGTTTTCACAAACGAACCCTAAACCCTAAACCGGGTTTAGGGAGAGCGGAGCTCCTGAGGTCAAAGTACGAGGAGGTTGCGGAACCTTACGAAGCGAATCGTTGAAGCGGACGCTTTCCATGTGACCCGTCACTGACTTAGGAGCCTACAATACTAGTGACAATAATAGTAGTAGTCAAAATATTATGTTGATGATGATGATGAGAAACAATGGTAGTTAAGAAATTAATTGTACTACAACTACAATAGCAATCACAGTAATGATTAACAATAGCAATACGAATAAGCTTTGACGTAGCTGGGTAGGTAACCTTTATACTTCTCTTTAGATATTTTCTACCAAGATAAGGATTTCATGGGCTAGGATACCCAGCCCTGTGAGTTGAGAGGTCTGCTACTTGAGCCAAGGCAGCTTACCGCATTCTTAGTGGCTGAGTATGCAACCTTTAACCTTTGGGGTTTAGGGTGCCTCCCGAGATCCATCAGCATCGTTCCCTAAACCCTAAACCCTAAACCCTAAAATACGTTTCTTATGGGCCTGAAGAGGATGCTCCCCTACTACAGTCTGACGGGAGGCTGATGACCAGGAGCTGCACATGATTAATCTTTATACCCTAAACCCTAAACGGTTTAGGGTTTAGGGTTAGGGGTTTAGGGTTTAGGGTTTAGGAATAGTTTAATCTTGACCCAGGATGTCGAAAACAGTTTGGGAATAACTCGACGCCGAAAACAGTTTGGGAATAACTCTTCAAATTTGCTTTAGCTGTATAATCGTTACTCCCTTGCTGCACCCATGGTTTGGGGAAAACTTGTTTGGCGAGCCTTCTACCACAGGTTCTGGTCCTTGTCCTCATTGTCGCCAACGCCGTGACTTGGAATCGAAAAAACCTATGCTATAGTGGTCGAAATTGCTAGTAACCACATATGCCCCCATCAATCATATACTCACTCATACATTCGCCGACGTTGGTACCATCCCAAACTCAAATATGCACTTTATCAGGTTCTTTGCTACCTGAGGGCACAGCTCGAAAACCCTATATAAATCAACCCTAAGCCCTAAAAGCGTACATCCTAGACTCTATAAGACCTCAACCGTAATCTTTACCTCAAAGGGACCCTTAAAGCATCCCTTTACCCATGTAGCCAAATGGTATATACTTTGGGCCCAGTGTACCTATATAGGGAGTACTCCAAAGGCCAAAGTATATAGTATTTGGGTACATGGACCCTTAGGGTTAGTTAACCCTGAACCCCAGAGCCGTACATGCGAGGTCTTGCTGGGCGTGGAAATCGACGTGGCCTCCACGCTGCCAGAATCCGAGATCCCTTCCTGGCCGCTTGGCTCCAAGGGGTTTATTTAGGTTTAAGTGGGGTTTAGGGTGCAGGATTTAGGGAGTTTCGGGTTAACAATCAGATTGGGGACATCTAGGGTTTGGGGGTTTAGGTGTTGGTTGTTTTGGGATTTAGGTTTAGGGTTTAGGGTTTGTTTTGGGATTTGGGGTCCGGAATGGTTCTGGGTGTAGAGGATGTGCTCCAGGCTTCGTTGCTTTCACCCTAAAGCTCCAATGCGGTTTAGGGCTTAGACTGTGGGGTAACCCTTAACCCTAGCAGGCCCTCGCTGAGGGTCAAGAGGACCCAGTAATTTTGCAATTGGCTTTGGGATAGCAGGTTTCTGACTTGGTATCGTACTTTGAGGGACGATATTCTGAAGCCTTCATTCCGAGGCATAGGCCAAGACCTGTTGTTATTCTCCTATTACCATCTCAGTGCTGCCTGTAAGGGCACGGACGTCTGCTTAAGCGATACCTTGTCCTAAGGGTCCATGTACCCAAATAGTATATACTTTGGCCTTAAAGTACTCCCTATAAAGTTACATTGGTCCCAAAGTATATACTATTTGGTACATGGATGCTTATACCCCAAGCCCTTCTAGAACCATTAGAGGTGCCCTTAAGCGAGTCCTTATCGGATCCCTATTTGGGCACATGGACCCTCAGGGTCTGGGAAGGAGCAATCACCATCCGGGTTCTTGTCAGGCAACGTAGTCAAACTTACCATAATTTAATAGGGACCTACAGTCAATAATATGGCTTCCTTGTTCTGGTAACTTCAATTTTAGTCCGTTAACAATAGCCCAGCCACGGGTACGGCGTGGTGAACACCTTGATCGTCGCCTTCTTCGTTCTGGATCCGTTTCGGGCTTGGGGTGTTTAACCTAGTAGTAGAGTAGGGAACCTTTAACCTACCTTTTTGGGGTAGTATAACCCCTATATTACTCAAGAAGGTTAACCTTTAGTCCCCCATGATACCCGACAAATAGGTTAAGAGTCGGGGACCCTAAACCCCAAAGCCCTAAACCCAAAAAGCTCCTCCTGAGGGCTTACGGGAGTTTCCGAAAATGGGGGACCCCAATATAGTACCCTAAATAGCAGGACCCTTATTATATGGAGCCTAAAATAAGGTGCCCCTAATTTTTCGGAAACTCCCATATCGTATATAGGGTTCGCTCTTACTGTACTCGTGTGGTCTACAACACTTGGGGTGTAAAAGTGTGGGAGACGATGATCCCTGGTCTAGGTCTATAGTCTAGAAGCCCGGATACTTGCACCTTCCAATTCCGAACCCTGCATTCAAAATCCTGCAAGGGTTTAGGGCTTGGAGGTTAAGTTATTAAGATTGGGGGTTTGAGGTTCAAGGTTAGGTTGATGGCTGAGCTTTACATTGGTTTGAATGTTGTGTGAGGTTTTTGCCCTCCCCACATGGTCCTAAGTACCTATATGGTAGAATGTAGGGTTTCTGTATTAGGAAATACTATTATGATTTGGGGAAGTACCCCCCATGACAGTACCTAGGACCCTTTGGGCTCGGGAGGTAAAGTGGGTGGTCCAGCTCCAGTTTGGTGCTGCTGTGAGAGGTACCAGAAGTTTCTGTTGCTTTATGCCAGATCTTGAATGGGTATGACAGCATGCATGGTAGATTGGCACTGCACCTGTGAAATGCTCTACACAAGAAGCTTAATCGAAGCCTGATAAACACGAAACCCTAAACCCCAAATCACTATTCATCAACCCTAAACCCTAAACTTTCAATCCTAAACCATCATCAAGCCTGCCAGCCCTGAAGCGTTTTCAACAGACCATTCAAGAAATTCCAAGAGCCTGCTCTCTCGGCAGTCCAAACAAAGAACTAGAGAAACCCGCTGAGCACGGTCCCAGAAGTGTTTGAATTTTTTATGGCTAAGGCTGCTTTAGGGTTTAGGGGTCAAGGGTTGAGGCTTTAGATATAGGGTTAAGGGTTTGAGGGCTTTAGGAATTTAAGGTTTATAGGGTTTAGGGGCTGCGGGTGCAGAATTTAGGGCTTCGTTGTTTGCGCTTTGAGGGCATTTCAGGGCTCTGCATGGCAAGGAATACCCACATTACAGGCCTTCCAAAGTCCTTAACTAAGGAATAATATTCCCTAAATATGAGGGGTCTTATTGTTTTTTTATGGTACTGTACCTTCCTTTGTTGAAGGGATTTTTTGGAAGGTCTGGGTAGCTCAGGGGATCCCTTGAATGAAGGCAATGTAGTACAGTAGAAGCTAGGGGATTGGGGTTTAAGGTTCAGGGCTTTGGATTGTTGGGCTTAGGGTTTAGGATGTACATCTACTGTAGATACGGAGCACTTGCAGGATTAGTTCTAGCAGCAATACAGGCATGAAGAATACTCTAAACTTTATTCTGAACAACCGGCTCCAAGCCGTAAATCTTCACGCCCTAAGCTCCCTAAACGTTAAGTTCAAATCCGAAGCCCTCAAGGCCCAAACCCTCAAAGGCCCTGAACCTTGACCCCTTGTGGACTGCTGTAACAGCCGTTACCGGAGACATAGACGGGAGTTTCCGAAAATAGGGGGCTCTAATATAGTACCTTAAATAGTAGGATCCTGATTATAAGTACCCCAAAAAGGTACCTCTAATTTTCGGAAACTCCCAGACCCTCAGACCCTAAGCCGATTGATGGACAAGCTGAGCTTATGTCGAGTTCCCTGATGCTGAAAAGCTGAAGGTCTAGAGTGAATAGAGTTTTTGGTCTTAGGGGTTTGGGGTGATGGCCCTCGGGTTTTAGGTTTTGGGGTTTAGATCCTGGGTTTCAGGGTTTGTTTGGGGTTTAGGAAATAGTGGTTTCGGGTTTACGTCACACACCCCATGTGAGGAGGTTGCGAACACAGGGGACCCTAATATGGCACCCGAAATAGTAGGATCCTTATTAGAAGGACCCCAAAATACAGTACCCTATTTTTTGGAAGCTCCCATGTGAGGAGATTGCGATGAAGTTCTTCGCCTACGGCTGCAGCGGCTTCTGGCGTGGACCCGGCTCAGGGTGGAGCCTTAGCACCCAGTTTAGGCTTTTAGGGTTAAGGGATTTTAGGGTTTAGGGTTTTAGGGTTTAGGGGGTGCCCAGACAATCCAGAAAGAAGGGTTCCTTGAAGGGTTCCCTTAGCGGGTTCCTGTGAAGGGCTCCTTTTAGGGTTTAGGGTTTGAGGTTTAGAGTTTAGGGTTCCGAAATCCCTCAATCAAGGAATATATAGCTTAGATTGTGGAAGGATCGCGTTTCTGGTTTAAAGTATGTCCCTAATTAAGGGATACTGGAGGTCCTTGGGACCAGATTGCTTGGATTTTGCGGAGTTCGGCTTATACCCCCCCGCAAAGGTGTAGGGTTTCTGGCTTCGGGTTTGTTCTCAAATCCAAAAGCTTAATGTCTAGACTGTCTAGACCCTAGCTCCGAGCTCTGGTTGTAAAGTTTCGTCTTCGTTTCAGAAAACATCGGAGCCTCTAGTAGAGAGATCGGGGAAAGCAGGGTTGCTCGGAGAAGGAAGCCTCAAACAAGGAGCCCCAATGTCAGGCCGTGTGGACAGGAGCATGTGGCCCGACAACATGGAAAGCAGGTTTTCAGAGGCCCATGGTTGTTTGAGTGCTCGAACATGACATCTACCACTGTCATCAGGACGACGACGAGTACTGCTGCTGTTACTGCTATTGCTGCTCTTGTTATTGCTACTGCTGTTGCTGCTGCTGCTACGACTACTACGACGACGACTACTACTGCTATCACTACTACGCGTCCTACTACTACGACGACGACGATGACGACGACTACCACCAACAGCAGCAGCAACAGCAGCGAACGTAGCATCCACAACACCAGCAGCAGCAACAACAACAGCTAAAACCATCACAACGGTAACGAGAGTGACATCGTCGACCACGGCGACGACAACGTGTTCGACTTATTGTTCTGTGTGTGTCTGTGTGTGTGGGGGGGTGTTCCGCCATGATAGTGTTGTCACCAGTGCAGGTACAAGCCACCGTGGCCTGTGCTGTTTGTTTTCTGCAACCGGCCACCGAGGAACATATTTGATTTCGTGATCGTCGCCCTGTCTGCTATGGAGACGGCTTTGGACCTTTTTGCGACGACCATTGCTTCTGAAATGTTCGGCTCCGATGCACTCTCGGTGGTGCGCACCCTACGACTCGCACGAGCCCTGCGAGGATTCCGAGCTTTCCGGCTGGTTCGACACTTCAGTGCATTGAGGGCTTTGATCCTTTCGATTGTGAGCACGATCAGCTCGCTTATGTGGACCTTGGTCTTGTTAGTCATCCTCTTCTACTCCTTCGGCGTCATTCTGATGCAGCTTGTGACCGACTACTGCCGCTATCTGGCGATTGAAACCGTCGGTGATGTCAATGCGATACCCGATTGCCCAAGCGAGCTCAGCCGCCGCTTGACTTAACAGGCTTCTGGGGCTTAGCCTATACCTTCAACTACAAAAACCTGCTTTATTGAAGGTCCTGATTATAATCCCTACTATTGAATTATTATAGGGACCCTACTACAAAAAAGTAGGTTCTGGTAGGTTCAGGTGGGGTTTACAGGCCCCGGGCTTACGAAGCCTAGAAAGTTTGAGAGTATCTTAATGCCCAGATGTTCGTTTCTACTAGCTTTACAGTTCAGGGTTTAGGATTTAGCTTGGCATTTAGCATACCTCTCAACCCTATCATCTTAAAATCTTCAAGAAACACAGTTTCCTCGATCATGGTTCTTTACCGTGACGGCTTAGGGCCCAAAGACAGGAACGTACTGTGTTCAGGAACCAAACCTAAACTGTTGGGTGTGGTATCTTTATTATTATGGGCTATCTACACGAGAGGATTCTGGGAAGCACCAACCTCGCAGTCGTCGTAGCATACATCACCAAGCTTCTTGCAGAGGTCCGATATGCTTTGGCTGACAAAAACCCTGAAAGGGACCCTGGAATCCTGATCTTGTATGGATCCTTTATGGAACCTCTGACAGGCCCTTATTGTAGGAACTTAAATAAGCCTATTTAGTGGGTTCCTTATTATACGTACGGTAGAATGGGCCCCCAAACCCTATTCTAAATATTAAGGCTACTATATATTTTATATTATAGTATCCTTATAGATCCCTTATAGTATCCCTTATAGACCCCTTTAAAGGAACCCTGTTCTAAATAGTAAGGCCACTATATTGCAGGGACCTTCAAGGGGAACCCTGCCCTTCAAGCAACCCTCAAAGGAAGCCTAACAGGATCCCTTAAAGGAAGCCTTAACGGGATCCTTGAAGGGATCCCTTAAAGGGACCCAAGAGTCCTAGACCTTAAGCCCTAAACCCGAAACCCTAAAAACCCTAAACCCTAAACCCTAAACCTTAAACCCTAAACCCTAAACCCTAATCCCTAAATCCTAAACCCTAAACCCTAAACCCTAACCCCCTGGATCTTTCAGGTTTCTGGTCCAGCATTCGCCAGAGCATGCTCACTCTCTTCTTCTCGATCACCAGCGGCATCTCTTGGTCAGAGGCCACCGTTGAAAGTTCGAGTTTTGGGGTTTTGGGGTTTAGGGGTTTAGGGGTTTAGGGGTTTAGGGTTTAGGGGTTTCGGGTTTAGGGTTTGGGGTCTAGGGTTCTAGGGTTTAAGGGTTCCGGTTTGTGGTTTCGGATCATTTTGGATGGGCTCTCTTGAATAGGGGTCCTTGCCATTCATGACTTGATGGGTCTTAGGAGAAGGGTTTAGGGTTCTTCTAGATTCAGGGGTTTGGAGGGTCTAAGAGTTAAAGTTTAGGGTGTAAGAGTCGGTTGGCAATTTTCGGATCCTTTCACGAGGGGTTGATGGGGGGCTTCCAAACGGGGGTCTAGGACTTAGGGAGTTTAGGATTTTGTGTTTGGGGTTGCAGATTGTTGGATGGCTCGACTTTCGGTTTAAGGGTTCCGCCCAGGTGGTTTTAGGGTTTTGGGTTAGGGTGGGCTTAAGGTTGTTTTTAGACGTCTCGATCTTTGGATATCCTTAAGGGAAGAATCCAGAGGGCTCTTGACCCTAGCCCCTGCTTAGGAATGCCTTAAAGAGACCCTCAGCCCTACAGATTAACGTGCCTTAGCCAATCTGCCTAGTCTTTTTTGCGCTTCTTTCTCTCAGGGAATCAGTACTTGTGGGGGTTTGGGAAGTTGGAACATGGTTTTTGGAGGATTAATGCTGGGATCCCCTATACTTTACCTTAAGGCCATGAGGGTATTGATGTTCCAACTTTCTGGCTTCTACTGTACAGGTTCTGGGTTTAAGGTTTCTGAGTTCGGGGTCGGGAGTTCCGACATTTGAGGATGCTGGGGGGGAAGCTTCAGGTTGGGGAATTCGGGGTTCAGACTTTACCCCAAGGGTCCAGGTGCCCAAATGGTATAATTATACTTGGGCCTTAAGGTACCCCCTAAATATATAGGTACATTGGACTCAAAGTATATACTATTCCTAGCCCCTAAACCCTTACCTTAATGAACCCTAAACCATTAATTGGGGTTTTCCGGCCCAGGGCGTCGAGTGCGCCCGACAAACCGCGTAGATCGGATGAGGCATAGATCTCGGCTTTCCGGCCCACCCTAACCCCTAAACCCTGAACCGAGGCGTCGTGCAGACCGAAAAGGAGCCCTTAAAACAACACAAAAAACACTAGACCCTGAACCCTTAAACCCCTAAACCCCTAAACCCTAAACCCCTAAACCCCTAAACCCCTAAACCCTAAACCCCTAAACCCCTAGACCCCTAAAACCCTGAAGCCTTAGACTGCGAGGCTGAGGAGGGTTTAGGGCCAAGCGTGGAGGGAGATCGGCCCTGTAGTCCATGAGCTGTCTTTAGGGGTTTAGGGATTAGGGTTTAGGGATTAGGGTTTAGGGATTAGGGTTTGGGGTTTAGGGTTTGGAGGGTCTTAGGGATTAGGGTTTAGGGTTTTAGGGTTTAGGGTTTCAGGGTTTCGGGATTAGGGGTGTCCTTTATAGGTACTGGAGGGCCGATGTATAGCTAATTAGGTTCATGGACGCTGAGTATAGAGGTGTTCTGCTACAACAATCTGGGTGAGTATTGATGTCAAACCCAACGAGGCTGCAGAATGGAGCTTTCGGTGTATCCGTCCGGTTGAAGGTTGGCGCAAGTGAATGGGAATCATGTTTTACTGCTACACTGTGCTGAGATTGGAGACTTCTGCTTGTGGCACAACCCTCCGCCCCAAACACCAACCCCCCTCTTACAAGAGTTGTTTCTGTGTTGCTCTGCATCGAGGCCATGAACCCGTTGGAGGATGTGTCGATGCTGGCCGTCGCAACGATGCTCGTGTACATCACACTTAGCGTGTTTACCATCCTCAATGTCGTGACCGGTGTCTTTGTAAACACTGCTCCTTCCTGGCAACGTCAGTCCTGTTTTGCTTGCTTGGGTCATTCAAGTGCGAACTAGTCGTAGGACTCCCCTAAACCCGAAACCCTAAACCCTAAACCCTACTAGAACGATTGCACAATGCACCATGGCCCTCCTGTAATAATTCATCAAGACCCCTGTCGGAGTATGACTCTGTTCAGCCTGGGATTCATAGGCATGGGCCTAGAACCTGGTAGCCCAATGTCCCTTAACTACGGATCAGCCAGGTTCTCTAATAACGGTACCCTCTTCCCCAAGCCCTCGTAGGGTCAGCCGACCTTTGATGCTGCCGGGCCGCCCCCAGAACTCAACTCCCATAGGTATCATTAGGGGGGTAGAGTTTAGTGTTTAGGGTTTTAGGGTTTAGGGTTTTAGGGTTTAGGATTTAGGGTTTAGGGATACTGTTTCCCATCGTAATAAATAATTGGTGGTTCCTAGTATTCAAGCCCTACATTCTACTGTATAGGTACTTGGGACACTAAACCGTAAACCCTCATAGTACCCTTGGAGAAACCGTTATAAATTCTGTAAAGGTAGGTACTTAGATCCCCCATACTAGTACCCCAATAGATCCCTTGTCAAGGAACCCTTAAAGGGATCCCTATAGATCCCAGAAGGGAACTATTAGGTACTAAGGGCCCTCTGGGACTGAGGCTATCGAGCGTGCGAGTGCAGACAAGGAGATCGCATCCTTGAAGGCGCTGCAGACCCTCGGCTTAGACTGGGTTCTTGCTAAAGGGGGTTTGAGGGTTTAGAGCTTTAGGATTTAGGATTTAGGCGTTTAGGGGTTAGGCGTCTAGGTTAGGGTTTAGGGTTTAGAGTTTCCTGGGTTCTTGTTGAGGAACTCAGTTTAAGTTGCCATAATAGGGATTGTACTGTCAATTAAATCCTTTACCAAAAACCCAGTGGATTAGACGGCAGAAAGTTGGAACATCGTAATGCTCCGAAGCCTTGTGTAGTATCCCTAAACGCTCCCAAGTATCCCAATTACAACCCTACTTATAACCGACTTACTAAGTCCCCTGCACCTCGCAGTAGAGTAGACGGCAGAAAGTTGGGACGTCATCATTATCCTCGTGCAATAAGCATAGGGAATGCTAGCATCAATCATCCTAAGTCCATGTTCCAACTTTCTGGGCCTCACTATACGTTGACAAGAAAACTTGTTTTGCCTTAATCCCTAAACCCTATAAGCCCTAAACCTTAAACCGTGTTCAAGTGCATGCCTGAGCCCCACCCAAATTTGAGTGTGGCAAACCTTCCATGCTGGGCTCGAGAATGGGGGTTGCCCCACCCAAATTCCGTAATCCAAATAATCCAGTGATCCAGAAATTCATTAATCCATTGAACCATCAACCCATTAACCCGTTAATTCACAGATCCATAAACCGTTAATCAATTAATCCGTTAATTCATTAATCCAAGGGTTTTGGATTTTGGGCATCTGAAAAACTTATATGCATCAATCCATTAATCCACTAGTTCACGAATCCATTAATCCATTAATCTCATGGTTTTAGACATCTGACAAATTTGAATGGATTAGCCCATTATTAATCCGTTCATCCATTGATCCATTACTCCAATGGTTTTGGGCATCTGAGAAACTAACTGGGTTAGTCTGTTTTCATATACTGTAGCCCAAACCATTGGATTAATGGATTAATGAATTAACGAACTAATGGGTTAATGAAGTAATGGATTAGTTGCTTAATGGTTTCATGGGTTCATGGATTAAAGGATTATTGCAGTTAAGAAGCTTAGATGCCCAAAACCATTGGAATAATGGATTAATGGATGGCTTTTAATGGGTTAACAGATTAATGGACGAATGGATTAATGAAATAACGGATTAATGAACTTTCGTCGTGTCAGGTCCTTCATGCTTGTGCTTTCTGCGATTATGAAACGAAACTTGGTGGCTTGTTTTTATACAAAAAGCTACTTCAAATTCAGAAAACTCTACTTTAAAAGAACCTCGCACCTGCATCATCTTCAACCGCTAGTTTTTAGCTAACTCAGCTAACTTTTTTATTGCTTTGTCAGACTTAGCATAGCTTTAATTTTGAAATATACAACTTATGTAACATGATTACTTTTTATGACCATTATAACTCGTTATAACAAGATACACTTGCTGTTAACCCACTAACAACTATTTACTAGCTAGCTTAAATCCAATAAACAATTAACTAAACCCCAGAGCGGCAAAGTAACGTATAGTACAATATACCCCAGAACTTGATTCTGATTGTTACGGCCCGTAGGAATACCGCGACATGCTCTGGGTTCGGTTTCACGTATGGGGTTGTAAAAGGGTTCCCGCAAAAGAGCTCCACAGGGGATCTAGAAAGGTTTAGAGCTTTTTAATGCATGCAGGGTTCAAGGTTCCAAGATGTCACATCAATTGGGGTGTGCCTAACGGGTTTTGGTCAGACGATTTAGGGCCTTAAGGCAGTTGGTGATCGCATACCATGGGGATACACGTTTGCACCCTAAAGCCCTAAACAACTGCACAACACACCCCTTAAACCCTAGAAACCATTAAAGACCTCCGAAGCAGCCCTTAAAATTGAAACCCTTGAAAAGAGCCCCTTAAAGGAACCTCTTACAGGAATCCTTAAATGAAGCCTTCAAAGGTGCCGTTTCGAGGAGCCCTAAAAAACCTTCATCCCAGGAAACGCAACGAGCAGATGCAAGCCCTCCAGAGCGCTCTTTGGCGCACCTTTGGGGTTTAGGGTTGAGGATATATAGTTTTGGGCTTAGGATTCAGGGTTTATGGTTGGATATTGGGTTAAGGGGTGAGGATATAGCGTTTAGGTTTTAGGATTAGTGCTTAGCTTAGGGTTTAGGATGCACAGGGTTTAGGATTTTTGCAAGAGTTGAGGCGCTTAGGATATAGGGTTTAGGGCTTAGGCTTTTCAAGAGCCTTCTTACCTGCCAAGTAGCTGGCTGTATCTGGTCCCTCAGTCTATTTATCAACCTATCTATGTATCTATCTACCGATCTATCGATCTACCTAAGACCTACCTATCTAGCTACCTATCTATCTGCCTATCTATCTATCTATCTATCGATCTATCTAAGTCGCAACCTATCTAGTCATCTACCAGTCTCAACCTATCTAGTTTTCTACCAAACTAGCTATCTACTTATGCATGTATGTATGTATCTATCTATCTGTCGATCTGTCTTTCTACCTACCATCTATCGAAGTCGAACTGGGGTTCAGGGAGTTAGGAGTCTTGTACTGACGCAATTCGATTCAAGCAATATATAGAGGCCGGAATATGCCATTACAACCCTGGAGGGTTTACATACAGTGCTTGTAGTAGAACATGCCGTTAGACCCTATTGAAAGTGTTGAGGCCCCCTTGTAGACAGATGCTTCGAGAAGGTGTCTCACTGCGAATGCCCAGCTGTCCATCAGCATCATCCCGTACATCCAGGCCCTCAGCCTTTTAAGCACCAAATCGCGGCACAAGAGCAAGCATCCGAGACTTCAAAGCCCTGTAATCCGTACATCCCGAGCCCCGGCAACTTCGATTCCCAAGGTTTTCGAAGAGATGAACCAAGACAGGGGCTCTGAGCAGCTCAAGGCACAAGGATTTGGGTGTTGGTCCGCGGTTTCACATTTTTCCGGTATCAAGAGAGTCTACTTTAAACTACCAAAAACCTACTTTTGTGTAGGTTTTGATCATAGACATCATTAATGCAGACCTGGCAGGTCAAGGTCGGTCTTAGCTTAAGTGGACTCTACATGCTCAAGTCGTGGTTTCAAGCAGGGTTTGGGACTTGAAACCATGAGCATCGGAATCCTAAGCCCCCTACCAAAATACCCCTATAGGGTTTAGGGTTTCGGGTAGGGTTTAGGGTTTTATATAGAAGCCGTAAAGGAACCTCCAAATCCTCTATAGGACCAGTACAACAAAAACAACCTCCTTCAAGGAACTTGTGGTAAACAGATCCTATATATTGCTTGCGCTCATGACTAGCTATATTATGTTGCCGGGGGATCTCGTGGACAGTTGCAGTGACCACGAGTCACTGCCACAGTGGCGCTGCTGTAGGGGAATGTGAATCTGACAGGGGTGGTAGAAGAGTTAAAAAAGTCCAACAATCGGCAGCTGCGCATAATCAGTAGTTACCTTAGGTCTGGTTCGTGGTAAGACTGCTCTGAGCTTCGTGCGACGCTCAACTCCGGGAGACTGTAGGCCCATGCAGACTCATGGAAGTGCATATAGGTAAGGGTTTTGTCGGGTTTAGTGTGTATGGTTTTTGGTCATGGGCACAGGGGCACACCTAGAATATTTATAACTGTACTCACAGTGTGCCACGTACCACTTCCCAACGAGACCTGTCATGTGTGTATGATCTGTTGAAGGTTGAGGATATAGAGGCAGCCGTAAACGTCGACAAGCTGGACACCGTGCTGGTGCCTTGCCTGTTCTCAAAGGGCTCAATTTGCGGCATGAAGGTGGGTGGCGAACCCAACTGACATAAGACCTTCTATGCGGGATGCAGCATCCGGCAATAATTTCTTGGGGCATAGGTGCTGCGACAGCCACCAAGATCGAATTCACAGAAGGACCGTGCGGATTCAACAAGAACCGAGTGTGAGAGCAGAAAGGAAGTCAATCAAAGGAACAAACCCGCAAACACACCGCTGGAAGGCACTGTGGGCAAGTTGCGCAACCCTGCTAGAAGGACCAAGAACCTAGGAACTCTCGAGGTTGCTTCCATGTCTTGAGTTTCAAGATACCGACTCATTTTCGCACTAAGCATTCCTAGGAACCCTCAACAGGGACTAAAAGCTTAAAACTCTAGACCCTGCCTACTTACCAAGGCCTCCTGAGCTCTTGCACACAGAGCCCAAGTTTCTACACCTTACCTGTAGTCTCCAATGTAGTTTTTTTGCGTTACCTTATAGGGTCCGAAATGAAAATTGGTGGTTAAATCACAAGGCAAACTATAAGCTAACCCTAATGACGACTGAGGAGTCACTGGGCATTTCCACAGATGATGTGAAGACCCTCTTCAGTCTCATCGTTGCTCGGGCAAGATTTTAAGATAAGCTTGATATGAAGATAAGCTGACAGGATCCAGGGTGGCTGAGCAGGCCAGCCCCTCAATAAGATTGGGCTCGTAAGGGTTCCTGCAAGGGTGCTTTGAAAGACTCTTTAAGTTTATGGGGTTCTATATCCCAAAGGGTCCTAAGTTCCTACATAGTAGCAAGCAGGGGTAGGCCTTGCTATCCTGGGTATGGTAAGTACTCCCCATACAGGTGCTTACGACGCTTTGGGACTAGGGTTCCAAAAGAAGATAAGTGTCGGGTGCAGGATTCTCAGTGTTTAGGGTTTAGGGGTTCCCAGAGACTCCAATATTCCTTAATTAAGGAATATTCCTTAAATTATAGTAGGATCCCTAATATGATTTAAGGAATATTCCTTAATTAAGGGATGTTGGAGTCTCTGGGTTTAGGGGATGGGCACCTGTACATTACTCTCATTGGTCCTGACGCATACCTTTATAGGAATGCCTGTCCAGGCAAAGTATGTACTACATGGGCACATTGACCCCCAGGCTCCTAAGGTGAGGGTTACGGGCATGGCACCTTACAGCCCCTAGATGTGTGAGATGTCGCAAGACACCCTCAAGCCGTCAAAACGGTTCTAAAGCCTCGCAAACTGCGAAATCCTAATCACAACCCTAAG
The DNA here is from genome assembly GCA_003297005.1 of Symbiodinium sp. clade A Y106. Classification (NCBI taxonomy): domain Eukaryota; class Dinophyceae; order Suessiales; family Symbiodiniaceae; genus Symbiodinium; species Symbiodinium sp. clade A. The sequence goes on from BGNK01002918.1 coordinate 18,557, forward strand.
CCCCAATCCTGATTTGAAACCTAAGCCCTACTACTTTTTTAGACTTCGAGCTCCGGGTTTCAGCTGTGCTTTCATATAGAGCAATATGCACCCGTTTGGGTGCCGAAGCTCCTGAGACTCATAAGGGCCAGCAGCTGCCCGTAGCTCTGACTCACCAGTGCCCGTAGGACAGCAAGACGCTGCCAGCATGAAACGAACTGCAAGGATCCGTGCAGGAACGCAGGAATGATGCAGCACCTTTGCAGGAATGATACAGCGGAGACAGAAGCCCCCGGAATTACAGGTCAAAAACCCTTAGGAAAAAGGAAGGGCCCGTTGACACCACCCAGTTGCCCCAGACGACCTCACCGGGAGGGGCGCTATATGCCTTCCCGCAACTCATTCTATGTTTACACCAAAACATATACCCCAAAGCACATTGTAATTACTGTAAGGCCCCTAAACGAAGCCCATCATATTAGACCCTTATGATAATAAAAAGCCCTTTAAAGAAGCAGTTGGAGAAACCTACTCAAATCATTATGATTATTAGCATTGTTGTTGCTATTATTATTGTTGTCTCTATACTATAGTTTACTGCTACGGTTGTTTTTTTTAAAAAAATGCTGTTATGACTATTTATTCCATTACTATAAGTATATTGGGGCACGTACACTTCTTCATAGGGACCCTTAGGGGGGTAGGGGGAGCGGGGGTAGGAGGCCTTAATGCCCATAATAAGGACCTAATAAGGCCTATTTAAGGAGGGGCTCTATGACTTAATATGATTTCTTTATAGGAGTCCTTAAAGACATATATAATTTGTGGGTTAGGTTGGGTTTAAGGGTCCCTATGACTTCTGGAGATGTGTTGGTGGCCGAGGATGCCGATGGAAGCGGATCGATCGACCTCCAAGAGCCTCTTGGACCACAGCTAAGAAGCTTTAGGGTTTAGGCTTTGGGCTTTAGGGTTTAGGCTTTAGGGTTTCGGGTTTCGGGTGTAGGGTTTAAGGTGTATGTATAGTATCGCAGGATCATTACGTATTCTGAATTCCTATAAGGACCACGGCTTGTAAGCCTTCGCTGTGGGGTCTTTCTGGAGTTTAGGGTTCTGGGGTTTGCGGTTTAGGGGTTTAGGGTTTCGGGTTGAGGGACCCGAAACCCTAAAACCTCTGGGGTTTAGGGGTTTGGGGTTTAGGTGAAGGGTTCCCAGAACGACGGCTATTTCGGGTCTATAGGGCCTTTAGGGGTTCTTTAAACGGGTCTAAGAAGGATTCCAGAAGCAAGGGGGTTTTGGGGTACGGAACTTGTAGGGTCGAGTTTATAGGGTTGCTTAGGGTTTCGTTAAAGGGTTTTTTGATTGTTGTTCCTGGCTCTGCAAGGGCCTGCAAGGGTTATTCTCGTGAAGATTATTCAGGGCTCATGTGTTTCTGTTGAAGAGTTCAGGCTTTCGGAATGTTTGGATTTGGTGATTCGGGTCTTGGTTCGATAGGATGCATACAAGGGTTGCTACAAGGGTGCTATAGAGGGTTTAGGGTTCAGGATTCAAGGTTAGGGTTTCTGCTTTAGGGTTTGGAAAAGAATAGCAGGACACCCTGAGCCGAACACCAACACCCGAAACTTGCAACCGAAACACGCATAAATAGACTTTAAACTCCTAAGCCCTGTACCCAGAACTGGAAGCTCACGTGGCGACCTGCGGATGGATTTGAAAAGGCGATCAGCAAAATGACAAGCAACGTAAACCCTACACCTATGTAAACCTGAAGCCTACCTTAATCCCCTGATAACATGCCTGCTTAAGGACAGGAAGTCATAACTAACAAGGAACCGAAAAGAGACAGGTTTGTTTCGGGCTTGACAGTAAACCCTAAAGCCTAGACCCCTCAACTTGAGCTTAAACCCTAAACCTTTCAAGGAACTCTTCTAAGAACACTTTAATTAAGTTGCCCTTATCAGAGCCCCAAAAGTTCGGACGGCACCCCAAACCCCAGATTTTCCTCATTCCTTAATTGAGAAATGTGCTTCAAAGAATAGTCGGATCCCTAGTATGAGGTGTAGATTCTTAGTTAAGGTGTTTTGGAAGGTCAGGGACCTTAACCCCTAAACCCTAATCCCTAAGCCCTAAAGTCGTAAACATTAAAACCTAAACTCTAATCCCTAAGCCCTGAAACCGTAAACTTTAGAACCTAAACCCTAACCCCTAAGCCCTGAAACCGTAGACCCTAAAACCTAAATCCTAAACCCTATATTATAATCCTTAAGCCCTAAAACCGTAAACCCTAAAATCGTGATCCGGGAAGGTTTGTTTCGGGCTGCATGCAGCTCCACGGCCCGGCTAAGAGCATGCGCCTTGCCAGCAAAAGAGTTTAGGATTGACTATGACTATTATTACTGTTACTACTATTATTGCTGTTATTACTATTGTTACTATCGTTATTATTTTTGCTGTTATTGTTCTTGTTAGATTTATTAACCATTTCTGTTGTTATTACGACTTTCAGGGTTTACCTAGTCCCCCGACTACTCTGAAATATACCGTGACTACCCACCATTAAGGACCATAACGGCTGAAAGGGTACCTGGGGGCTCCTGGTGGGGTTCAGGATTTAGGGTTTGGGTTGCAGGATCAGGGTTTCGAACAGGATGTTCATGCCTTGGGGGCATAGTGGGATTACGGTTTATAACCTTTAGGAAGGGTTTAGGATGTACGCAGGGTTCAGGGTTCAGTCTTTAGGATGGGGATTCTGGTTGTCTTGCGTAAAGGTATTAGGATGCTAGGCTTAGGGAGTCACGAATGACGCCGAAGCTTTTTTGAACCCTAAACTCTTGTGGTTTGAACGGTTATATTATAGGCCGTCAATGATGATGCTTGACGAGGGTTTGGATACAACTACTCTAAATGACAAACCTAAACCCCTAAACCTTAAAGACTCGTATAGCATAACTTTGTCCAGGTTCGTACTACTAGTCACTCCCGAATATAGAATTTACTCGGGCCATGGGGTGGGATATACGATGAAGGCTGGGGTTTAGGTTGGAGGGTTAGGGTTTAGGGGTTTTGGGTTGTGGGTTTGGGGTTTGGAGCTTAGGGGTTACCTTAAGCGCACTGAACCTGCTTTATGCAAGTAAAAGGAATGTAGAATTCTTGGGATGTAGTTCTTCAGGATGGGAGAATGAGGAGTTGACTTCTGTAGGGTTCTGCTGGGATTCTACAGGGTTCTGTAGGGCCTTAGGGTGTCTTTGCATGGAGCTTGTAGCAGTGTAGCAAACCTGGAAGGCTAAACCCGAAAGCCTAAAGCCACTTTAAGCGCAGGTCCTTGGCTAGCCTTGGGCACTGAATCCGTGAAACACCACCGACATGTTCCACCCAAATCCCACAATGCTTGATGGCTGAGCACTAAGGTCAGTAACACCACACCCATAATCTTCATTTTAAACCCTAAACCGTTAGGGCGCATGGAAAAGCGCCGGCTGCCAACAGAATGCCTCTGTGTCGCCCCAGGCTCTCAGAAAGATACAGTGCTTCGACACGCCTTCAGCCCGAAATATTTTAGCTTCAACCTCAGCGCCATAAAAGGGAGTTTAAGAAAGGTAGGACCCTCTCTCTCTCGCTCCCCGCTCCCCCTGCAGCCTGAAATGCTAATGTTTTGTATTCCTTAGAGTTCTTGATTATGTATAACTGTACTATAGACTTTTAACATATCCCGGAAGTGTATTCTAGTTATTTAGGAGTTCGACCTCTATATCGGACACGCAAAAATTTATATCCACACGATAGGCATGCTCCAAAACGGAGCACCCGCAATACCATGAGAATCCCATTCAAAATTCGTAAAAAATCGCGAGCACAACCCTTACCTCGAGCCCGCACCTCGAAGCCAGAAGAGGCAGATGGCCAAGATGAGCTACGAGAACAAGCGCATTTCATCGTCTATAAAGAAGCTGATGAGCCAAGCCCGGTCCCAAGCTTTTAGCTGTCTGGTTCTTAGTAGGGAATGGGGGAATGGATCCCTATAGTAGTCCCTATATAATCCCCAATAAGAGTCTCCTTAAGCCATTCCCCCATTCCCTACTAAGGACCAGACAGTGATGGTTGTGAGTGGGGTTTGGTCCGTGTAGGGTTAACGATAGCAGGGTTGAGGATTTGGGGGTTTATGGTTGAGGGTTTAGGGTTTAGGGTTGAGGGTTTGGGGGTTTGGGGTTTAGGGAGGGGTATTGGTAAACTAATTGTGTGGTAGGGTTCTTCGAACGGTTATATAAGTGTGACAGGTCTTTAGCTTTTTGCGAGTTTACGGTTTGGGAGTGCAGAAGTGTTTTCCTTTCGTGGTGTACGGGAACAAACTTAGCAAGTTCAGGTTGGTTCAAGGGCTTCATAGGGTCAAACTACGACTATTCTACTGCTGGTGTTTGATTTGTATTTTGATGGTGCCATAGCAGGAATTCTATGGCATTAAGGGCTTAGGGGGTATACCTATGATTAACAGACCTCTTTTGTTCTCTCTAGCCTCGGCGTCGTTGGGCGTCCTCCTTCAAGTCAGATAACTAGGGCTTATAACCCTAAGGGTCCATGTATCCAAATAGTATATACTTTGGCCTTAAAGTAGTCCCCTATATAGGTACTTTGAGGCCAAAGTATATACTATTTGGGTACATGGACCCTTAGGGTAAGGTTCGGGGTTTGAAAACTAGGATTTAGCATTTGGGCCGGGGCAGAGGGCTTCGGATTTGGGGCCATGCTGGGGTCCGCAAAACATAAACTGTCTGGTTCTTAGTATTATGGAGACTCTTATAGGGGGATTATATAGGGACTACTATAGGGATCCATTCCCTTATTCTTTACTACGATCCAGACAGTTACCCTGTTCGAGGTCAGAGACATGCAGCGGAAGATGAACACTGTGCTGTCTATGCGCACGGCTGTGCCTATGACAATCCCTGCGCACGACGATGTGATGTATATATAGCATCAAACGACATGGGCAGTGGCTAAACTCTCCCGGGCCTGGCCCTAAGGGGCTTGTGATCTATACCGAACTTTTCACAACACGGCAACATGTTTGCAATTTCACCTAAGTCCTCAGCCTAGCAGGGTATCCAAGAATGAGATTGGAATGAAACAATATACCTGTGAGCATACACTCCAGCGAAACCCGCAAAGCCCCCTAACTTCATCCGCCTGTTTGCGTATTTACATAAGGATAATCTTGACGGGTCCACGTACTTGTATTGGGCTTCAAGTACCTGTACAGGAACTCCTGTAACCAAGAGGGTCCATGTACACTACTATTATGGATTTAGGTCCCAAAAAACCATAATGGGGATGGTCTTTTGGGACCTGATTCCATAATTGTAGTATACATGGACCCTCTGGGTAAGGTCAATGTAAATACCATATAGGTACATGGACCCTACAAAGCCCTTGACTAAAGCGTATGAAGACCCCAACAGCCCAAGAGAACAAGGTTTCGTGCGCGGACACTTAGGGAAACGATTTTCATCCAGCTGCCCCAAACCCTTAACCGTCCCGCATCCCGCGGACTCGTCAGAAATTCATGCTTGAAGGTGTATGTTTTATTTGCGTGGGCATGTCTACATATACAGTTATACGAGCGTCGTGTATGTGTGTATATATATATATGTGTCAATCATTACATACATTCATATTCCGCCTGGATACTACTACTTGGTCTACCAGTGGGCAGTTTTTCCTGTTTTGTGCTGGTTACTGGGGATCCTACACTAGCATCTACATAGTTATGCAAATATGTATGTATGTATGCATGTATGTACGTATATATGTCTGCACTCTAACCCTTGAACCCCCAAAACCCTAGAAACCTCCAAACAGCATACCCGAAAATCTTGAACCTCTCAAGCCTAGACCTAGACTCTGCCCTAGATCCCAATAAACCGGGAACTGAGACAACGGAGAACGCCCGGAGATTGGTCAGACAATACACGACCACGATTCCCTAGGCATCGTCGGTCAGTGCCACTCCTTACCAGAGGGTCCAAGAATCAAATAATCGCTTACGTCCCCATGAAAGACTAGCCTACCTACGACCATGTATCCCTAAACCTTAAACCCAAAACCCATGACTATGAAACCCTATATCCCTAAACTTAACCTTGTACTCTAAACCCATGACTATGAAACCCTATATCCCTGAACCCTAAGCCCTAAACCCATGATTATGAAACCCTATATCCATGAACTCTAAGCCCTAAACCCATGATTATGAAACCCTATATCCCTGAACTCTAGGCCCTAAACCCATGACTACGTACTTTGGACCCTGAGGGTTCTTAGTTGGGCGCTGTTCTGCACTGGGACTTTTCGTGCATGGCCTTCTTGTGGATCCGGCCCGAGATCTCAAGCCCAGATCTTCAACAAAATCCCTTAATCAAAGAGTTCATTCACATATATATATATATATAGGTACATAATATGTATATATAGGTACATATTCTGTATATATGCGTAGAAATGAATGTGCATTCTATATACATACACTTTCAGTCGTATTAGGGATATGATCCAAAAAATGTGGGTTGTTGGGGGTCCCCTAGCATAGAAAAACCTTTTCTTTGTATTAAGGCCCCTGTAGTAGTCTTTCGGCTCCTCAGTCTGTACCACGAAGCTATGTCCAAACTCCGTGTCCCTAGGCTTTTAGAGGTTTGGGGTTTGGGGGTTTAGGGTTTAAGATTTAGAGTTTAGGGTCTAGGGGGTTAGGGGCTAGGGGTTCAGGGTTTAAGATTTAGAGTTTAGGGTCTAGGGGTTTAGAGGCTCGGCCTGTGTATGATGTGTAGCGACGGCATCGCGATTTGGGCAGTCACCGGTATACTTGGCTGAACGCCCACCCCTAAAACCCAAAAACCCTCAATCTTAAGCCCTCAATCTTAAATCCCCCCCAAGACCCAAAACGCTCAATCTTAAGCCCTCAATCTTAAATCCCCCCTAAAACCCAAAAACCCTCAATCTTAAGCCCTCAATCTTAAATCCTCAACTCTGCAACCTCAATCCCTCGCTCTCTGAACCACAAAGCCTCAAACCTCCTTCGAAACCGAAAACCCTAGGCCCTCAACCCTCATCCCTCTCCCTAAGGGTCCATGTACCTAAATAGTATATACATTGGCCTTAAAGTACTCCCTATATGGATACATTGGGCCCAAAGTATATACTATTTGGCTACATGGACCCTTACGGTCTGCGAGGCCCCACACCTATAGTCCTGGTGTTGAACAAGCCCAGCTGTTGTAGCATTCCTGGAGGTCAACTCGCAGCTTTGCTGGCCATTTCGAATACCAAAAACGAACGCAACGGTGGTGAAGTTGGGGCTCATGGGCTCCTACAACTGGTTCCTTAACAGGACGTTTTTCCAGGCTCGATACAGTGAGGCAGCAAGTTAGTTCTGTTGTTTGCTTTTCTGTAGGAATTATGTCTTTTGTGGAAGGGGAGGTCAGGACGTTGGGTATGGGTCTTAGGTCCTAACCTGTAGGCTTTCCGTTGACATGCGACTTCAGATCCGCGTGAACATAGTCACGTCGGCATCTTCGGATTGGGTTGCAGCAGAACGGTTTAAGAGCTCTTTAAGATTCTTCCAGGCATGTCGTGTTTAAGCATCACTCCCTCATACAGGTTGGTCTGGTTGGCCGCAGGTTTAGGGTTTTCAAGAGAAAGTTTGCGTGTGAGCCGCAGCAGAAACCTTTGACTTGAACCTTAGACTTTACATTGAGCCCTAAAACCCTGAACCTTCAAATCTTTAACAAACCCTGAACCTTCAAATCTTTAACAAACCCTGAACCTTCAAATCTTTAACCTTCGATCTTAAATTGATCAAACCTAGGCCCAAAAGGTGCGAGACTAGACTTCCTGATTCAACGATACAGGGTGCTCGGATATCCGATCACCCTCCCATCTTTTCGCCTCAGTAGGTCCAAAGTGACCGAGGTTGAGGGTTTAGGGTTTAGGGTCTGGGGTTTAGGAGGGTTTGGGGTTTAGGGCTTAGGAGGGTTTTGCAAGATGTGAGNTTAATCACATAGGGCATGTTTATAAAGGTATAGGGTTCTACAAGATTTTGCTTGAAGGTTCTATAACTTAGATAGTGAACGGAGGAACTTTAAACTTTTTGGCCTTATATAGTAGCTCTATCTTAGAAAGTTTGAGCTTTCTGGGGCCCGGTTGTTGAAGAAGAGAGATAAGGGTTTTAAGGGTTCATAGTAGCCAAGAGTCACTCGTGTATACAGCAGCAACTGGCGAATTGAATTTTGCGACGCTGCTACCAACGAAGGAGACATCTCCACAAGTCTGCATTGAATGCACAGGGTGGAGAGAGGGATGCCACGAAAGCCAAGGGAACACAAACACCCCTAAACCCCAAGCCCAACCCCAAACTCAAGCACAACTTAAACCCGTAAAACCCTAAACGCAACGACCTCCAAGCACCTACAGCCCAAATCCGTAAATTCGGAAGTGCCTCTGCATCCTTCGCCCGAAAGATCCGACTCTTGTGCTCTGTTTGCACCTCCAAGCCAAGAAACATCGGGCCCTCGGAACGAAGTACTATAGAAACCTAACCGGCTCCCCCAAAAACCTGCGTTTTTAAGGACGTGCGAATAAGAACGCCTTACCCCAAGAAAGCTCCATACTACTTCTGTAGGATCTACCTTGGCCATCAACAGCTTCCCGTATATTTAAGTACTTTTGGACAATGTTTCTACATGTATTTCCTGTATAGGTACATGGACCCTTTAGGATTGCAGCCAGCAGACCCCAGCAAGCCTACACCCCATGATTTCCAAGAGCCGAAGTAAAGTAGGCACCAAAACCTCATAGAGAATAGTATTTGGACTCAAACCCTCACTCTTTCGTGTACTTTGGCTCTCTTTTGGACGTTATAGAACGGTATTATTGGCTGCAAGGAAAGCCTTGTAGAAGCCTTCAGTTCGCCAAGATCAGAGTAGTTGATCCTTCTGGTTATCGTGGCTTTCTGGCGATACCTACGTAGAGGGCATTGTATGAGCTCGCCAAGCGAGCTTGCACGATGTAGCGCGGTGCGAAAGTCCAGGGCTTCAAGGGTTTATGATGGGTCGATTTTTTGGTTTAGAGTTGCTGTCTGTAGGTTTTGGTATACTCCGAAATGTTCCTGGCTGTACACCAGTTGTCACGGCCCCCATATTGAATCCATATTACCCTAAGGGTCATAGGCCCTGGAATCTGTTATCATCGTCCTCATCCCAAAGGCTCCATGTACCCATATAGTAGGTACTTAGGCCTTAAAGTACCTATATAGGGACCCCTTTAAGGCCTAAGTACCTACTATATGGGTACATGGAGCCTTTGGGCATACCAGTGCACTGACAGCGCTTAAAGGAGCCCTGTGGCCCTATATGGAGACAGTACCCAGAGGCTCCATAGTAGTTCCTTTTTGGGGTTCATGTATAGAATCCTATAAGGTAATCCCAAAAAGGAACTACTATGGAGCCTCTGGGTAGTTTTGTTTTGCAGCAATAACGACAACAGCGGCAACGACTTCTACTGCTGATTTGATTACGGTAGCAGACGCTAGTATCAAGCACGCATGCTAGTACAAATGCCACTCCCCACACCCTCGTGTTGTGGCTACTGCATCGTTACGGTAATCGTGGTAGTCATGTTCCGAGTTTCCCTAAACCCTAAACCCTAAACCGGGCTTGTCCAATTTTTTCCCGCTGCCCGCACATAACGCAACCGCTCGCCATACCCTCCTCGAACCCTGTGGTCTGGAGCCCTAAAGCCTTAATTTAGGGACCCAAAAAGCACAGAAGCATCAGCATTTTATGGGGATATCCCTACCATATTGGGCTTCATTAAATGGGGATTTATATGGGATATCCCTATCCCTATTTTGCTTATGTGCGTTTTGGGGGCCCTATTAATCTCAAAGCCAAAAGACATGTATCCTGAGGGTCCATGTACCTATGGTCGCCTTCAAAAACCACGCACCCATATAGCAACCCCTCTTGAAGCCTGGCTACCTAGCTGCATGGACCCTGCAAAGCCGCAGACTAAACCCGATACAAAACCTTGATAAAACAACCCTCATATAGAAGCCTCAAAAGGTTCCATGAAGCCTGGAAGGGAGTCTTTCCAAGCCCTAGACCATAAATCCAAAACCTTAAGTTATAACTTAAACAAATCCTAAACTATTAAAAGAGCCTTTTAACGGAATCCCTTAAAGGAGCCCTTTAAGGAACCCTATAGCTCCCTTTAAAGGAGCCCTTTAAAGGAACCCTATAGCGCCCTTTAAAGGAGCCCTTTAAAGGAACCCTATAGCTCCCTTAAAGGAGCCCTTTAAAGGGTACGATTGGCAGGAACTCCCGGCCTGGGCGCCGCCGCGAATCCGAGAGAAACCGCTGTCAGCGCTGACAGACGGCCGGGAGCTGAGGCTGAGGTTTAGGGTTTTGCAGAAATCACCAGGTGCGCTGTGAAATGATCCGCGCCGCTCTCAATAGGGAAGGCTACGTTGTTTAAAGCCCTTGAGTCAGTGTGAGCTTTGAACAGCTCAGCTTATAACATGTAAANCAACAGCACGAAGAATGAAGAGGCTTAGGAGATTGAGAGACGCCACAGCTCAGGCAATTGAGCGGGAGCTGACAAGAGCTTCATCAAGGACCCGGGTGAGTCCAAGAGGAGATTCACCTATCGCCTCTTCGGTAGCAGATCCAAGGCCAGTTACCCCATCAAGACCTCGAACAAAGACCTTAGAGACATCGCCGCCACATACACAGCGATCAACCAGGGAAGTCCATACTCCCCCAAGGCCAACTCTTACCAGAACCTCTACTTTGTCACCTGGGGAAGAAGATGTTTATGTTTCTCAAGATGAAGGACTTCGAGTAT